>VOPJ01014735.1:0-32870 GCA_014673585.1 Semibalanus balanoides | reverse complement strand
TTTTGCCTACAAACATGAAGCTTATAATTGCAAATTAAAAATAGCGCTACAAAACCTATTTAGTTCAAAGTATCGATTTAGTTCGGATCTATTTGCGACGGCAAAACACCACATAACGAAAACAATTAAAAAGCATGCTTTGCACAAAGCGAACCTCCGTTGGGCGGGTGATAAATTGATGCGGATTTATTCGGACTCGCTCGTCCTTCGCCGTTTAAGGCGTCTTACTGGTATATCCTCAGGTAATCACTTTTCCTGGCTGCACATCTCATGATCTCAGCATGATAACAAAATTAAATGAATATAGCTTTTCATATACATTAGCCTCGGATAGTAAACCACGATGACCGCTGATAGTCAGCGCTCAGTAGTAATATAGGTAGGTACATACATATGATAATAATAACTGTATACATATGTGCCAAACTGTAACACACAGTTCTGGTAACAGGTTTGAAAGCAGCAAGAGTCAGAACGACTTTTATACGTATAAATATTCCCTGTGGATCTTAAGGAGTCTGGGGAACATGTTCTGGCCTGGTCCCCACTATGAGCTCTTCAGTCCAGCAAGTTGGGCACCGGTGAAGCAGCTTCGGGGTGCCTACTGCCGATGTCCGCGTCTTTGCGTTCGCGTCGCTTTTTCGGAACTTGGGCGACTAGCTAGACATGTTATCCGTCTAAAACTTAATATGTATTAAGGGAGTGGGCCAAGAGGCCAGCCTAGGAGAGCCTCTGCCAGACACTTCATGGGATTCATTTTCCCATATTCCAAATTTATATAAGCGATTGCAAAACTCGTATCATGCCGCGAAGCAGCGCGAAATTTTCCAGTTTTTCACTGTGAATAGCTGGATTTCGACTGCTGCAAAAACAATTTGTACAATGAAATGTTAACGTGTTTTGGGGCGAAGGACATGTTTCCCCCTTCAAGGCTGTTGGGGGAGCATGACCTGATTCCCCCCTGGATCAGCTAGTGGGGTCGGGGGTAGTTAGAGAATCCCATTCTTTCTAGTGTGAATGTATTTTGCTCAGGGGGAGAGGGCATGTCCCCCGTGGCCACCCCCTGGCTACGTCCCTGGATGGTATTAAATATATTTGCCAGTGATAACTCCATCCTCCGTTGTGACAGTGTTGGCTGTAAAAAATAACACGTTAAAAATATTACAGTGACGCACGACGCCGTTGCTATTTTCTATTACAACTGACTTTACCTTAGTGATTTTTGTGCCCTTAATGCTATTACAAATGGGAAAATCCATTATTTAGTTGATTGATAATGCTTTTCAATTTATCAGCCAACGATTAGATTGCCGTATTAACCTAGGTACAACTAAGAAAACGTTTCGCCTGTTTCCGTCAGCCTATCGCTGGCTTAGAGGTCATGGTCTATCGCAGCTCGTTGGCAGTGAAAATTCAGCCACTGAATTCAGGTGACAAGGTGGAATGCAAATAACCTACGTCTTTAAGAGGAAAAGAATGAGCCCGCCGCTGGGTAGATGGTGGGAAATGCCTCCCAACTTACTCGAATCTCAACCTGAAAATATCAGCCTTACGTGGGAAGAACGCACTTAGAATGCTGATGTCCCCAAACTGTTGGTAATAAGTGGAAGAGCGTGAGCATTTGGTAGGAAGAACTAAAAAGCAAATCATTACTTGTCCTCCAGTGGTAAAAAAGAGAACAATAAAAAAGCAGGAAAGCGCATAAATGCCTCAATTCGCAAAAAATGCATGATTTGACAATGAACAGAGTCAGGCATAAACACTTATTTCAGGCACCGAGCACCGACAGGCGACAGCACGAGCAGCGACGGAGGTAAAACCGTCAAACAAGGTCCGAAAACCCGGCTAAGTCGGCGAGCCATCCCACTGGTCTGGTCCGGCAGGGTCGGCTGTATGACAGAGCGGAGCAGAATATCAATGCCACCGTGGCCGGTCCGTGGCCGCTGACTGTGACTGTGACTGTGACTGTATCTGTGTGCTGTGTGCTGTGTGCTGTGTGCTGTGTGCTGTGTGCTGTGTGCTGTGTGCTGTGTGTACTGTGTGCTGTGTGCTGTGTGTACTGTGTGTGTGTGTGTGTGTCACTTGTGTGTGTGTGTGTGTGTGTGTGTGTCACGTGTGCTGTGTGCGTGTGCGTGTGATGTGTGTGTGTGTGTGTGTGTGTGTGTGTATGTGTGTGTGTGTGTGTGTGTGTGTGACGTGTGTGTATGTCAGGAAGGACCGCGGCCGTCGGTGGTCGCGTGGCGTCGCGGCTCCCGGAAGGCCCCGCCGCCGCCGCCGCCGCCGCCGCGCGCCACTGCCTTATATGTCGCCGCCGGTCGCCGACAAACCGGTTAGAGCCGCCGCCGCGGCGGAGGGCTGACGCTGGACGGCAGACGGTCTGGCCGTCTGGCCGTCTGGCCGTCTGGCCGTCTGGCCGTCTGGCCGTCTGGGCGCTGGGTGCTGCGCGTCTGGCGTCTGGCGTACCATGGGCAGTACGACGCTGGCCACGTCTAGGCCGTCTGGCCGTCTGGCCCGTCTGCGTGCTGGCCGTCGGCGCGGCTGCGTGCTGGCGTCTGGCGTCTGCCCGTCTGCCGTCCTGGCGTCTGGCCGTCTGGCCGTCTGGCCGTCTGTGCCGTCGCCGTCTGGCCGTCTGGCGCTGCGCCGTTGCGTCTGCCGTCTGGCCGGTCTGGCCGTCCTGGCCGTTGCGTTTGGCCGTCTGGCGTCTGCCGTCTGGCCGTCTGGCCGTCTGGCGTCTGGCCGTCTGCCGTCTGGGCCGTCTGGCCGTCCTGGCGTACTGGCGTCCGGGCCGTCGGCCCGTCTGGCCGTCTGCCGTTCTGGCCGTCTGGCCGTCTGGCCGTCTGGCCGTCTGGCCGTCTGGCCGTCTGGCCGTCTGGCCGTCTGGCCGTCTTGGCCGTCTGGCCGTCTGGCCGTCTGGCCGTCTGGCCGTCTGGCCGTCTGGCCGTCTGGCCGTCTGGCCGTCTGGCCGTCTGGCCGCTGGCCGTCTGGCCGTCTGGCCGTTCTGGCCGTCTGGCCGCCTGGCCGTCTGGCCGCCTGGCCGCCTGGCCGCCTGGCGCGTCTGGCGTTGGCCAGCTCTGGCCGCCTGGCCGCCTGGCCGCTGGCGCCTGGCCGCCTGGCCGTGGCCCTGGCCGTCTGGCCGCCTGGCCGTCTGCCGTCTGGCCCGCATGGCCGCCTGGCCGCCTGGCCGTCTGGGCGTCTGGCTCGTCTGGCCGTCTGGCCCGTCTGGCGTCTGGCCGTCTGGCCGTCTGGCCGCTGGCCGTCTGGCCGTCGGCCTCTGGCCGTCTGCGTCTGGCCGTCTGGCCGTCTGGCGTTCTGGCCGTCTGGCCGTCGGCTCCTGGCCGTCCTGGCCGTCTGGCGCGTCTAGGCCGTCTGGCCGTCCTGGCCGTCTGGCCGTCGGCCGTCTGCCGTCTGGCGTTCTGGCCGTCTGGCGTCTGCCCGTCTGGCCGTCTGGCGTTGGCCGTCTGGCCTCTGGCGTCTGGCCGTCTGGCGCGTCTCCGTCTGGCCGTCTTGCCGTCTGCGTCTGGCCCCGGTCTGGCCAGTCCTGCCGTCTGGCCGTCTGGCGTCTGGCGTCCATGGCCGTCTGGCGTCTGGGCCGTCTGGCCGTCGGTCCGTCTGGCCGTCTGGCGCGTTCTGCCGTTGCCGTCTGGCCGTTCTGTCCCTGCGTCTGGCCGTCTGGCGTCTGCACCGTCTGGCCGTCTGGGGCCGTCTGGCCGTCTGGCGTCCTGGCCGTCTGGCGTCTGGCGTCGCCGTCCTGCCGTCTGGCCGTCTGGCCGTCTGGCCGTCTGGCCGTCTGGCCGTCTGGCCGTCTGGCCGTTGTCTGGCCGTTGTCTGGCCGTTGTCTGGCCGTTGTCTGGCCGTTGTCTGGCCGTCGGCCGTCTGGCCGGGGCCGTCCTTGGCCGTCGGCCGTCCTGGCGTCTGCCGTCTGCCGTCTGCCGTTCTGGCCGTCGGCCGTCTGGCCGTCTGCCGTCTGGCGTCTGGCGTCTGGCCGTCTGGCCCGTCTGGCCGTCTGGCCGCTGCCGTTGGCGGTCTGGCGTTTCTGGCCGTCTGGCCGTTGGCCGTCTGGCCGGTCTGGCCGTCTGGCCGTCTGGCCGTCTGGCCGTCTGGCCGTCTGGCCGTCTGCCGTCCGGGCCGTCGCCGTCTGGCGTCTGGCCGTCTGGCCGTCGGCGTCGGCCGTCTGTCCGTCTTCCGTTGTCCGTCTGTCCGTCTGTCCGTCTGTCCGTCTGTCCGTCTGTCCGTCTGTCTGTCCGTCTGTCCGTCTGCATGTCTGTCCGTCTGCTTGTCTGACAGTCTGCATGTCTGTCCGTCTGCATGTCTGTCCGTCTGCATGTCTGTCTGTCCGTCTGCATGTCTGTCCGTCTGCATGTATGTCCGTCTGTATGTCTGTATGCATGTCTGTCCGTCTGTATGTCTGTCCGTATGCATGTCTGTCTGTCCGTCTGCATGTCTGTCCGTCTGCATGTCTGTCTGTCTGCATGTCTGTCCGTCTGCATGTCTGACAGTCTGCATGTCTGTCCGTCTGCCTGTCTGACAGTCTGCATGTCTGTCCGTCTGCATGTCTGTCTGTCCGTCTGCATGTCTGTCCGTCTGCATGTCTGTCCGTCTGCTTGTCTGACCGTCTGCTTGTCTGACCGTCTGCATGTCTGACCGTCTGCATGTCTGTCCGTCTGCATGTCTGTCCGTCTGCATGTCTGTCCGTCTGCTTGTCTGACCGTACCTATGCATGTCCCTCTGGGGTTCGACCCTCATCAGGGAGCGCTGCAGACTCCCAATATGGCGAGACCAATATGTACCACTCACGCGGGGTAGTGAGTGTATGTCATGTTGAAGGGCAGTGACAGAGGCCAGTCTAAACTATCAGTGCAGTGATCTAGTTAATCAAACTGCGCTGTGAGGGAGGGAGACCATATATGGCAGCAGCACCAGCTCAGTGGCTCCACGCTGGGTTCGGAAAGAGACGGAGACCTCGAGCAACTGTGCAATGCAGAAATACAGGAAGAATGAATCATGTAATGGTGCCGGTGGGTCAGACCGGTCATGGGGAGGGAACGCGCCGGCAATGACCGCTGACCCAGGGTCACAGATCGGAGAAGCCGTAGTCGGCGGCAGGGTCCGACTCGGCCGCGGAGCGCCGCTCTCGAGTGTCAAAAGGTGAGAGAAATCTTCGGCACTGCACTCTCCTGGTGCATCAGTGATCCGGAGAGTATACCACCCCAAGGCAGCGGCAGCGGCAGCGGCAGCGGCAGCGAGGGGCTATCAGTGATCCGGGGAGTATACCGCCCCAAGGCAGCGGCAGCGAGGGGCTACATCCGTCAGATAGGTCACCAGCGCGGCGGTCCTGAGGTCAGCTCTGCTGCCAGCGCGGACCCTGATTAGTGACTATCCGGTAGTCCAGTCCCCTGATTTTCCGGCCAGGTC
The DNA here is from genome assembly GCA_014673585.1 of Semibalanus balanoides. Taxonomy (NCBI): domain Eukaryota; kingdom Metazoa; phylum Arthropoda; class Thecostraca; order Balanomorpha; family Balanidae; genus Semibalanus; species Semibalanus balanoides. The sequence goes on along the minus strand of VOPJ01014735.1, from coordinate 27,458 downwards.
CGCGTAACGACGAGAACGGATCCTCAGGGGAACGCAGCGGGTCCTCGGGGGGGGAAACACCCACGCAGCCGGGTCCTCGGGGGGGGGGGACGAGCGGGAGTCCTCGGGAAAACGCAGGCGGGTTCCTCCGGGGGAAGCGCAGGGTCCTTCGGGGGAACGCAGGCGGGTCCTCGGGGGAACCGCAGCGGGTCCTCGGGGGGGGGAGCAGCGGGTCCCTCGGGGAAACGCAGCGGGTCCTCGGGGGGCGGGGGGGACGCAGCGGGTCCTCGGGGGAGCGCAGCGGGTCCTCGGGGGGGACGCCAGCGGGTCCTCGGGGAACGCAAGGGCGGGTCCTGGGAGACACGCGGCTGCTGACGGCTCGTGTCTCGCTCAGAAACGGCGTCTCGGTGTTGGATTGCCCGCCGATTGTAATTGACACAGCCGATACCGCAAAAACCGGGCTGATAAAACGACACACGGCTGGTGGCGGCACGGGATGCCTGTTAGAGTCGTTGAAAACTCGTCACACTTAGTCAGCAGAGCTGCTATCGCTGGCTGCCTTGGACTGCAGGACAGATCATGATGGTCGGCTGAGGTTAGTCAGGAGAGATCAGAGGTTCAGATGGTATAAGAGACCTGGTGCCGATTCTGCTATTATCGAGGAACGGCTGACCCGGGTAGATTCAAAGGTGATGATGACTAAGATACATAAGATACATAAGATAAGATACAAAGATCTATGACTCGGCGCTGCTCTCCCCGTCAACTGTCCGCTGTCCGCTGTCCGCTGTCCGCTGTCCGCTGTCCGCTGTCCGCTGTCCGCTGTCGCTGTCCACTGTCTGCTGTCTGCTGTCTGCTTGTCCGCTGTCTGCGCTGTCTGCCTGTCCTGCTGTCTGCTAATCTGCTGTCTGCTGTCTGCTGTCTGCTGTCTGCTGTCTGCTGTCTGCTGTCTGCCTGTCCTGCTGTCCTGCTGTCTGCTGTCTGCTGGTCTGCTGTCTTGCTGTCTGCTGTCTGCTGTCCTGCTTGTCCGCTGTACGCTGTCCGCTGTCCGCTGTCCGCTGTCCGCTGTCCGCTGTCCGCTGTCCGCTGTCCGCTGTCCGTTTCTGGTCAGGCCGGGAAGTGATGTGAACTGTGTTCAGTAAGGCAGCCGCCGACCCGACCTCCCAACACTATGGTCACATCCAGCTGAGACGACAGCTGAACACTGCCTAAAACGCGTACCTGTCAAACCAGTGTGGCCAGGAAAATGTGATGACACGAGAACGCACTGCACAGAAGAAATACAAATGCACGGAGGCCTCATTGAACCAGCGCTGACATTGCAGCCGGATTCCCAGGAAGGAATCGATACCGTGTGACAGTCAGACTGCAGGACTCGAGCGTAACTGGCTGGGACAGCTCTGATGAAGGAGCAGATTAGCCGCACAGCGGTAACTCACGGTGTGTTATGTCGACAGGGCGGCCGGCAGGAGAGACTGGACGGACGGCGCTGCCGGAGCTCCGTCCAGCTCCGTCCATTCCGTTCAGATAACTTACGGTGTGTTATGTTGACAGGGCGGCCGGCAGGAGAGACTGGACGGACGGCGCTGCCGGAGAGCTCCGTCCATTCCGTTCAGATAACTTACGGTGCGTTATGTCGACAGGGCGGCCGGCAGGAGAGACTGGACGGACGGCGCTGCCGGAGAGCTCCGTCCCATTCCGTTTCAGATAACTTACGGTGCGTTTATGTCGACAGGGCGGCCGGCAGGAAGAGAGCTGGACGGACGGCGCTGCCGGGAGAGTTCTCCGTCTATTCCGTTTCAGATACAACTTACGGTGTGTTATGTCGACAGGGCGGCCGCAGGAGGAGACTGGAACGGACGGCGGCTGCCGGGAGCTCCGTCCATTCCGTTCAGATAACTCGGTGTGTTTATGTCGACAGGGCGGCCGAGGAGAGACTGGACGGAGGCGCTGGCCGAGGAGCTCCGTCCATTTTCGTTCAGATAACTTACGGGTGTGTTATGTCGACAGGGCGGCCGGCAAGGAGGAAGACTGGATCGGACGGCGGCTGCCGGGAAGAGCTTCCGTCCATTCCGTCAGAATAACTTACGGTGTGTTATGTCCGACAGGGCGGCCTGGCAGGAGAAGACTTGGACGGACGGCGCATTGCCGGAGAGCTCCGTCACATTCCGTTCAGATAACACTCACTTGGTGCGTTATGTCGACAAGGGCGGGGGCCGGAGGAGAGAACTGGAACGGACGGCGCGTGCCCGGAGAAGCTTCCGTCCATTCTCCGTTCAGATAAGCTTACGGTGTGTTAATGTCGACAGGGCGGGTCCGGCAGGAGAGACTGGACGGACGGCGGCTGCCCGGAGAGCTTCCGTCCATTCCCGTTCAGATACAATTTAGCGTGCGTTATGTCGAACAGGCGCGGCCGGCAGGAGAGGATGGTGCGAGCGGCCGCTGCCGAGAGCTCCTCCATTCCGTTCAGATACTTCGGTGTGTTTATAGTCGACAGGGCGGGCCGGCAGGAGAGAGCTGGGCGGTAAGGCGGCCTGAGCCGGAGAGCTCCGGTCCATTCCGTTCAGATAATCATTACGGTGTGTTATTGTTTGACAGGGCGGCCGGCAGGGAGAGCTGGAACCGGACGGCGGCTGCCGGAGAGCTCTCGTCCCATTCCGTTCAGATTAAACTTACGGTGTGTTATGTCGACAGGCGCGGTCCGGCAGGAGAAGACTGGACGGACGGCGCTGCCGGGAGAGCCCTCCGTCCATTCCGTTTCAGATACAACTTACGCGTGTGTTATGTCGACAGGGCGGCCAGCAGGAGAGACTGGACAGACGGCGCTGCGGAGAGCTCAGTCCATTCCGTTCAGATAACTTACGGTGTGTGTTAATGTCGAACAGGGCCGCCGCCGGCAGAAGAGACTGGACGGACGGCGCTGCTCCCGGAGCTCCGTCCATTCCGTTCAAAAGATTAAACTTACGGTGTGTTATGTTGACAGGGCGGCCGGCAGGAGAGACTGGACGGACGGCGGGGCGCTGCCTGGAGAGGCTTTCCGTCCATTCCGTTTCAGAATAACTCACGGTGCGTTATGGTTTGACAGGGCCTGGCCGCAGGAGAGAACTGGCGGTAGGCGTGACCGGAGAGTCCGTCATTCCGTTCAGATAACTTTAGACGGTGTGTTTATGTCGACAGGGCAGGCCTGGCAGGAGAGATGGCTTGGGTCGACGGTGGGATGGGGCCTGCCGGAGAGTCGCGTCCATGTCCGTTCAGATACTTACGATGTGTTAATGTCGCAGGGCGGGGGCCGGCAGGAGAGGCTGGAACGGACAGAGCGCTGCGGAGAGCTCCGTCCCATTCCGCGTTGTCAGGACGGGATAACTTACGGTGCGTTATGTCGACAGGGCGGCCGGCAGGAGAGACTGGACGGACGGCGCTGCCGGAGAGCTCCGTCCATTCCGTTCAGAGTATTATATGTCTACAGCACAGGGGCTGTAGCAGTCGGTTGTCCAATATGTTCGGCAAGAGCACCGCTGCTTCTCTAATGACAGCTTAACACCAATATTTAGATTATTCAGCGAGTAAGAGCCACAAATATGTCTACTTGTTCACAGTTGATCAGGCCTGATGTGTTTGGAGGCCGATCTGTATTAGAGCACCACAAATTACATGACATGTACTTAAATGACAATGACGTTTACGACATGCCTTATCATCTGATTGTGATTTAAGCGGAAATAATGGCATATCATTATAACGTCAGTGAGGCTGTGGGAACGAGAATCAATCGGCTCCTGGTCGCTGTTTCTCCCAGCAGTTAAACCACACCAACGAGACGTGGCTTCCAGCGGACTTCCATGACATTATGTCCCACCACAACCCACCGCAAGTCACGGCAGGTCACGGCAGGTCACGGCAGGTCACGGCAGGTCAGTGCGGGTCACAATGCGTCAGAGGAGGCTGGGAGCGCGCGAGCAGAGCGGCGATGCCAGGGCCGTCCTCGCCGCAACCTTGCCACAGGGCGGCCGGTCCGGGCGCCGGGCGGGCGCCGGGCGCCGGCAGCTCCACCAGCCACGTGCCCACCGACAGTGACGCCGGGCGGACGCTCCGAGCGAGGCTCGTCCACCGACTCATCGCTGCCCTCACTCGGCCCGGCGACACTCAGCGGGGACAGAGCGGCGGCCGACTCCGAGCTGAGACAGACTGCAGACTGGTGACGGCCGGAAGACAGACTGGTGACGGCCGGCAGACAGACGCAGGTGTGGGAGACCGCCAGAGAGACGCGGACAGGCTTCGGAGACCCGTCTGAAGACACACGGAGCAGCCTGTCGGAGAGCAGTGTCAGCCGACAGACGGAGGCGGACACTGTGACTGTGCTGGTCGCTAGTGAGCGCCCACAGTGAGCTGGTGAGACAGTGAGCTGGTGAGACAGTGAGCTGGTGAGCTGGTGAGACGGTGAGCTGGTGAGACGGTGAGCGTCAGTGACCGCCAGGATGCCGGTGATGCCGGAGCTGGCGCCGCCGGCCGGGCCCGATGTTGGTCCGGACGGTCTACGGATGACTGACGCGCGCGGCGTGCGGCCCTTCCAGAGCTCCGAGGAGTACCTGGTCGCCATGAAGGAGGACCTGGCCGAGTGGCTCAACGGTCTGTACAACATAGACATGGCGCCAGAGTGCTTCATGGAGTCCCTCGACACTGGAAAAGTCCTCTGCAATGTACGTATTTACCACCACAACTTCATAAGTAGCCAGCCAGTAGCTACCAAGGGGTGCTCGATATGAGCCGGTAGTCAAACAAAATAAGTCACAGAAAGCAAAATCTGGGAACCAATACAATTTAATTAATAGGTATTTTATAACAATGAAATGCAGATACTTATTCAATCGTATTTTGACGCAGGAACTCATTAAGCTGAAGTAATAAATGGCGATAACAGAATGTATGCAACATGCAACTATTTAATGACTCATTAAACACACATATTTTAGCCGTGTTTGTTTCCTAGAATTATGTGTCATTTTTACCGCGAGTGACAATAATTTGATAATCATTTTCCTCATGTTTGCGTTCTTAAATATTTTCGTCAATCTATTGTTTCATACTTGCAGCGCACTGTAGCTAAATTTAAAAACATTTCCTGTTCCGTCATTTACAGCACTTTCGTGCAGTCGCCAATTGTCAGGATCGGTTTCAATCGACATATACCTAACTCTAGGTAAATCAAGTGTCACAGTCTGCACTCTGCCCCACATCTGTCTTTGTATGGCACATGTGCGTCACCACATTTGCGCGCCAGCCGCACCACATTTGCGCGCCAGCAGAAAAGTTGCTACAGGTGCGAGCTCAAAACTCCGCGCGGCACGTCTCTGTTTGTCGAGAGCCAGCGCTGCGGTCGTGAATATGTGTCGCGTCCTTTCTGACATTGGGTCACCTGACCTTTGTCGTTGCACAACTGAATAATGATGCGGTTGTGCATCGCACTGTATAATAAGCAGTGATGACGCATATGCAGGCGTGTAATTGGGAGTGGAAAGCGATACGTGTTCTCACGTACTTTTCATCTTTGTATCATCAGAACTCTGTATCGCTTGAATATAGAGATGTCGGGTCTCAATATCTGACTGGCTGAGGCTCACTGCTCACACAAACAAACTGATCCGAAAAAATGAAGCCAAAATATACATACGACTAACTGTAGCCTGTAGGTATAAAACTCAACACTAAGCAAAAAAGACGCATTAGTTAACAATTAGCGACTACCGTATTTTGTTTTTGTGCCAATCCGAATCATAACATCATGTCGTACATCATGTCCATCATCGAAATAAGCAACAACAACAGCCTTCCCTGATGTCCCCTCTCTCCGTCCACAGCACGCCAACCAGGTGCGGATCATATCGGAGCAGTTCGAAGCTGACCACGTGATGCGTCATGGGCGCCGCTTCTCTCCTGGCTTCCGTGTGCCCGGCTGGGAGGTACACTACAACCGGCAGGCGCGCGCCGGATCCTTCTTCGCGCGCGACAACATCCACAATTTCATCCGCTGGTGCAACGAGCTGGGCGTGCTCACCTGCCTCATGTTCGAGACTGAGGACCTGGTCTCACGCAAGAACGAGAAGCACGTGATCCTGTGTCTGCTGGAGATCGCGCGGCGGGGAGCCAAGTTCGGCATGGCCGCGCCGATCCTGGTCCAGTTCGAGCAGCAGATTGACCGCGAGATCGCCCGCGACGAAGAGGGAGGTGATCAGAGCGCCAGAGACCAGGAGCCGCCAGCCATCATGGTGTACGGCCCGAACAAGCAGGTGGTCACCAATGACCTCAAGAGCCTTGATGAAATGGTGAGTACCACGTGGCCGATTGGGGATCGGAGCGGCATGCAACGGAGTGGGTGATGGTATGTGATGACTGGGTATACATTAGCGGATCCAGGGGGCAAAGCAGCCATATCCCCACAAAAATGGCGCAAAATTGACACATTTACTGATACACACATGCAAAATATAAGCAACTTTTTCTAAGAAAGTTTGTTTTAAAATCAGCTATCAATGAATATAGGCTAGCGAAATCCGATGAGTTTTCAGAATTGTGCGAGACTTTTGGAATTTGGTCCCAAATTACCCGTGCGGGTGCTACCTAAAAAAATATCGTTATGAATCCGCCACCGACTGGATAACGTCGTTACAAGCTCAGGACACTTAATATCGTCCCAGACGAACCGAACACCGCGTAAACCTTGGCTGTCAAAATATATATTTGGCAGAGAAGAATGAAGATACTGTTAGCTGATGAACCTTCTTATAAGAAAAGAGCATACCTGCATTAGTATTCAGCGGGAATACACTCAACGCTGAATCTCATAAAAGGCCTGCTTCACAGACGTCGATGAGTGGTTTCTGAACACGACGTGAATCATACGCATACGCGTTATGACTAAACTAAGCCTCTAATTTGGCCGCTTATGCAGCCTCGGTATGAATTAGCATTGATTCGTGACTATCTTATCTGGCCGTGTATAAGCCCGGTTCTCACTCGAGGTGTTCTAATGACACACCAGCAGGCAGCTCACGGTGCCGGTGCCGGCAGAGAGGTGTTTGCTAATGACACACCAGCAGGCAGCTCCAACGGTGGCCCGTATATGAGCCCGGTTCTCACTCGAGGTGTTCTAATGACACACCAGCAGGCAGCTCACGGTGCCGCTGCTGAAGCCTCGGCTGAGCCGCCGCTGCCGGCCGGATCGGCCTTACCTTATAAGCTAGTGCAGCCGCAGTCCAGCTCAGCTTTCCGCGAACCTCCGTGTCTCGTTCATTTATNAGAATCGTCTAATTTACAGGCCTGTTAGAAGCTTAGCTGTAGTTTGCGCCAAAGTGGTGTGTAGTGACGTCACTAATCGATTATACTCGAGGAAAAAAAATGCATTGAGACGCCAAATTGATGTAGAATAAGGTACCTGAAGTTGGCGTTGATAGCGCTGTTGGTTTGTGACGCTATGTGAAAATCAAATGAGGGGGCGGGCGTTTTTCGCCCCCCCCCCCCCAGCCAATGGAGTGAAGCTTACAGGGTCGCGGCGGTCCGGGATATATCTACAAATGACGCTCACCACGTATGACCGTTTACCCATTTACAATACGGTCAGCTTGAAAGTGCCAGTGGTCTAGGGACGCTATGTGGCGGTGGATGGGGCAGGGCGCAAGGGAGGCGAGAGGCTGTTATACTTTGTTCGTGGAGTGGGGCGAGGCAGGAGGGAGAGCTGTACTTTTGCGGGGAGTTGGGGGCCAGAGGGGCAGGGAGGGAGAGCTTGTACTTAGTGCGTTTGAGAGTGGTGGCAGAGGGCAGGGATTTGGGGAGCTGTACTTTGTTGCGTGTGGAGTGGGGAGAGGGCGAGGAATGGGAGCTGTACATTTGTTCGTGGAGTGGGGCAGAGGGCAGGGGATGGGGGAGCTGTTACTGTTGTGCGTGGAGTGGGGCAGAGGGCAGGGAGGGAGAGCTGTACTTTGTGCGCTGGAGTGGGGCAGAGGGCAGGGAGGAGAGCGTACTTTGTTCGGTGGAGTTGGTCCAGAGGGCAGGGAGGGAGAGATGTACTTTGTTGCGTGGATTGGGGCAGAGGGCAGGGAAGGGAGACTGTACTTTGTGCTTTGGAGTTGGGGCAGGGAGAGGGAGGCGAGAGCTTGTACTTTTGCGTGGAGTGGGCAGAGGGCAGGGATGGGAGCTGTACTGTGTGCGTTAAGTGGGGGGCAGGAGGGCAGGGAGGGAGAGCTGTACTTTGCGCGTGGGGTGGGGCAGAGGGCAAGGCTGGGGGAGCTGTACTTTGTGCGTGGAGTGGGGCAGAGGGCAGGGAGGGAGGCTGTACTTTGTGCGTTGAGTGGGGAGAGGGCAGGGAGGGAGAGCTGTACTTTGTGCGTTGAGTGGGGCAGAGGGCAGGGATTGGGGAGCTGTACTTCGTGCGTTGAGTGGGGCAGAGGGCAGGGATGGGGGAGCTGTGTATCAGAGCTAACTGTAACGGTAGGTACAGTCACACTAACAGCAAACGTAGCGCGGACATAACAGCATATAATGGCAGCGCGTACGCACGTCAATGTGTGTGTGAGTTCGCACGTGCGTTTGTGCGAGTGTATGTAAGTACAGAACAAACGTCTATTACACTATAAATGAGTTTGGCCTGATTTCCAGTTTAGTCAAGCCTGAAAGCCAGCTCGGCGCCACCTTCCTCGGGCCGGGGGGTTGTTTCGAAACCCCGCTTCTAACTTGGCTCCTATAGGACCTAGACATAAACCAAAAATACCGTTCGAGAGCTAAAAGGGATTTGGAAACTATTTCGGTGGGACTTTTTCTCAATATTAGGGTCACCAGAGATCATCAAATGTCAGATTTTCCAGATTTAGGACATAGCTCCAGATACCCCCAATTATCTTGGAAACTACGATTGCTAGGAGAAAACAATTCGAAAATCAATAGATGGCTATTGAAATTTGCTATCGCGTCCATGTCCTCAAAATTGAGCTCAGATCAATAGTTAAGGCTCCAGAGGTCATCAAAGGTCAAAAATGCAGTTTTTGGTAAAATATGTTTTCCTGAATAGCATTATTATTAAAAAACGATATGTTCATATTATTTTAACACTATCGTTTTTTCTCTCGTCACGGACGCTTTTGAAACATATACACGATGACCCCGTAAGGTCAAAATTCAAAGTTTGACCTCAGGTCATGGTTATTTGTTGACACAAATAGGTCATGTTGGCATTTGGGGCGACGTGGCCAGACCATATAATACAAGTGGTGTGGTCCGCTCGTACTCTATCTTTCATTCTATCAAAGAGTTATAGCAAATCAATTGCTGATGGACCTCAGATGACCTCAGATGACCTTGTACGAGATCTCCTGAGAACAATTGAACCCGGTAATGGGTATGGTATCTATTCATCCAGAATGAGCTAAATAACATGATTGTGAAAGAATTAGCCTGACCCAAGTCATATTTTCAGAATAGGAAGCCTTTGTTTATTCCTCCCGTTCACAGTTTATCAGGACATGCAGGGAGGTTAGGCCATATTGACCTGAACCTTAGGTCACCGATATAAAAAATCGAGATATCACGAACCTTTAGGTAGTACATGCTCTTATGAAATCCTGTAAGTACGAACCGATCGCTTATAACTGTGACTTTGGTGGAACCGCTAAACTTTTTTTTGGCAGGTGGGGTCACGACCCTTAGCCTGGTGACCTGACCCTTGACATGACCTATTTGTCAAAAATATCGAAAGCTGTAATAACGGATGAATGAACAGGTACTGAAAATTTGGCGGCGCTACGCGCCGCCGTTTTCCCGATATCCAGGAAAAACCGAAGGGGGGGTGTCTAAACACCCCTTTGGCACGAATACAAACATTTTTGGAGGTTGACGTGACACGACGTGACCTTGTGACCTGACCTGAAATGACTTGAAGTGCTTTTTACAAAGTGTATGTAATTGATGCCCAAACATCTGTACGAAATTTTGCGGCGTTGCGTGCCGCCCTTTTTGCGCTTCTCCTAAAAAACCTGAGGGGGCGGAAATGAACCCCCTGCAGTGTGCGGGTTAAGACAGAGTCCATTGGGTGAATGTCGGGAACGTTGGACTTAGTCACGCTGCCATGATACTGGGATGCTGGGCTGGTGCTGAGCTGAGCAAAAACTCACGAGGAAAGCGAACCCTATCCTAGTGCCATTTACCCGATGACCACGATGTCGTCATTTCCAAACACTGAGCTGTCCAGAGCCCTACCATCGACCTCCTGGGCCGTCACCAGGACGGTCGCAGCGGTCGCACCCGGGAAGTGTCGTCCCAGCACGTGACGGGGGTGGGGCGGCCGGACCGGCGGCGGCGGCGGCGGCGGCGGCGGCGGCGGCGGCGGCGGCGGCGGCGGCGGGCGGCGGTGGCGGCGGCGGCGGCGGCGGCGGTGGTCAGTCGGCCGTCGGCAGTCAGCTGACGAGGCTGTGAAGCTGCGTAGCTGGTGACTGGTGACTGGTGACTGGTGACTGGTGAGGGGGCGGCGGCGGCGCGGCAGCAGCGGTCAATACATGTGTGAAGCGGACCGACGCCACTGTGACCTGAAGGTGCCGACCGGAGCGCAGCAGTGGGCTGGACGGCACCCCGCCACCCTGTGCAGTGTGTGTGAAGTGTGTGACGGGCGACACGCGTCCCATTAGAGGTGGTGCCGCGCTGCGTCTCCCCAGCGTCAGCAGTAGCGGCAGGCAGTACCGTCTGCCGGCGCCTGTGGCCGCCTCCAGTGGCCCTCAGTTGGAGCGTCGGGGGTGACCCTGCCGCCGCCGTCGCCGGCCGCCCCGCTCGCGATCAATACCAAGGTGCTGCCAGCCGGCGAGCCGCCGAGCTGACTCCGAGATGCCCGGCCAGCCCGATTTCGACGCCGCCAACGGCGACGAGGGCGTCGTCATGGACGAGGCGACCTCGGAGGCGTCCGAGCCGGCCGACGAGACGGCTGACGAGGTGGCCAAGACGGGTGTGACGCGCCGCGCCAGCAGTGCGGCCCGCGAGCACCGCGGTCCCAGCGCGCTCTGGGACGACGATCAGGAGTGGATCCTCATCTTCGACCGGCTGCTGAACGCGCCGAGCAGACGGGGCCGCGAGCCGGCCGACCCGCGACTCGACAGAAGTAAGTAGGCAGCACGGAGACACGGAGAGACGCGCGGAGACGCACGGAGACGCACGGAGACGCATGTAGACGCATGGAGACGCAGGGAGGCGGAGTAGAAAGGGTGTCGGCGGTACTCTCTGGGTTCCTGGACAGGAGGGGGAGGGGTGCTGGTGTTGACGCTCTGGTGTGGCAGAGGTCCCGGTGGTGACATTGAACCACATGCCCGGGGAAGCAGAGGTGCCGGTGGTGACATTGACCCACAGGCCCGAGGTAGCAGAGGTGCTGGTGGTAGCGGCCACGGGGCCACTATAGTGGCTGGCGGAATGGTGCGGTGACCTTTCATAAATTATCCCCGGCTAGACAAACTGACAGTCACTTTTTGCCAGATTAAAACCAGAAATAATGCGGAGTGGGACTCGCATGTCAACTCGGTCAGTTCAGTAATTATTTCGAAGTTTGAGCGCAACAGTAGAAGGAAACCTGAGCTGACCTAACAAACGTGACCTGTATGGCTCCGTTCAGTGCGCCACTGGCCGGAATCGCTGACCACTCCCACCCTGCTTCCCGTGTGAGATCGATGTGTGAGCGAGAGACAATCAATCACAATCAAATTACAATCAGACGCAGACCAATCGGCATTACGGTGACAAATGCGCGGCCCGTCCCGGCCGGCTGCGGTGATGGAGCGCCTCGCCTCTGAAGGCCGCCGCACCGGAGCCCTGGGACCCGGAGAGAGTTGTCACCGCTGTCACCCAGATCTGTCAGCCGGCGATCTGTCATGTGACAGCCAGCCGCCGGGTGGTGACGGCTGACATTTTAACGTCGGCTGCCCGCTGCTGCGGGCTGCTGTCTCCACACGCTCCGCTGCTGTGACCCTCTGCCGCTGCTCCGCTGCTGCTGTGACCCTCTGCCGCTGCTCCGCTGCTGCTGTGACCCTATGCCGCTGCTCCGCTTGCTGCTGTGACCCTCTGCCGCTGCTCCGCTGCTGCTGTGACCCTCTGCCGCTGCTCCGCTGCTGCTGTGACCTGCCGCTGCTCCGCTGCTGCTGTCCACACGCTCTGCTTCTGTGACCCTCTGCCGCTGCTGCGGGCTGACAGTGTGTGCCAAGCGCCATCAAAATCAACTCTTCGTCAATTTGATAGATATTCCTAAATAAGCTTTGCTGTTTGTATTGATGGCAATGTGCCGGAGCGACAGGTGGTGGTGGTAGGAGGAGGTGACGGAAGCGTCAGAGGGTGCGCATGTTATGGGCGCAAAATGACCTTAGCAGTCGACGCGCCCAAAAACCCCAATAAACAAACAAAGGTTATAGTCCAGGCGATGGTGTCTGCTGATGTCAGCGGCAGACAGTGGTGGCTGAATCAGCGGCCTCTGACCCTGCAGCTGATGTCAGCGTCAGACAGTGGTGGCTGAATTAGCGGCCTCTGACCCTGCAGCTGATGTCAGCGACAGAGAGTGGTGGCTGAATCAGCGGCCTCTGACCCTGCAGCTGATGTCAGCGGCTGAGACTGAGGACCACTCCCTCCCTCCCGGAGGACTGGTGGACGTCAGCCGGAGGACCAGACGGTACGGGTCGCCCCCTGAGCTGTGGTCCTGATCAGGCCTGCAGACAGGAGACGGACGGGTCGCCCCCTGAGCTGGTGAATCTGATCAAAGTCCCTGTTAGACACCCCTGAGCTGTGGTCTGATCAGACCTTAGAGACAAGACAGAGTCGGGTGCCCCTGACCTGTGGTCTGATCAAGGCCCTATAGACAGACGGACGGGTCGCCCCTGAGCTGGTGCGTCTGCATCAGGCGGCCCCCCCCCGTTTTTCAAAAAGCCGGCTGCCGAGCACAGCAGTGAGCCGTCACTCTGCGGCCCTTCATCGAGACGTCTGGAGCGGACTATGCCGACAGGACTACGTCACCAAAACTACGCCATACTTCGACACGGGTTCCTCGTTTTCTTGATTTGTTGCATGGACTCGTGTTTAGCACTAAACTCACCACTCTAATTTGCTGTCGGATGCTGTTTTGTGTTGTGTTCCGCGTGTTTTGCTGCCGACCTGTGTCTCTGCGGGCTGCTGAAGGCCAGTGTGATGGTGAGAGCTAACCTCTGTCCCCGCCACGGCGTGCACTGTCTGTCTGCACTGGTCATTGGTCAAGGTCAGACTGATGCTGCACTGTTTGCTATCAGGACATTGAGCGTCCGGTTACCGTTATTGGCCTGGTTGGCTCGCTGGTGGTTTATTGATTCAGAGACGGATATCAATTAATCTGGCAGTGTTGATGTTGATGGCGGGACGGCGGGAACAATAACATTGTGTGGGCGGCTGGGGTGGAGAATACCGTGCAGACCTTCCACTCAAGCTACACCGCTGTGTTTTTAAACGCGATGAGCTGGGGCGGAAACTGCATCCCATTTTTGTCAGACTTACCGCCGTGTGCAGATCGTCGGCGTGTCTTCGTCCTCAGCCTGGTCTGAGATGTGGTCCTGCCTCTCCAGGATCCGAACTGTCTGCCCGCGCCCGCTCTGGTCCGTTGGGTTCCGTCCTACTCAGTCACTCTGATGTGCCCCGACAGTCAGATGTGCCCCGACAGCCGGGCATTTGGAGAGCGCTGTCCACTGCCCTTCTGCCCGCCTGCCCGGCGGTACGGCACTGCCTACTGCCTAAGCTGTCGGCCTGTGAGAAGTCACTAGTGTTCGGGCCTGGCTTATGGAGGGTCCTGAGTCTCTTCTGTGGATAATATAGGGTGTCTGTTCATGTTGTTCATCTCAGCGTCCTAACCGGACCTTCTCAATGACCCGCCGCTTGGCAATCACCGATCAGCTCCCACAAAGCTTGCATGGCTTCTATGTACCACCAGTCATCTTCTGTGAAAATGTTACCCATCAATTCGGTCTGGCTCCACACCTAAAGCACTAATTGATTGAATGAGGTCAATTGTGTCCCACCCACTTGCCTTCTTCTCACTCAATGCTCGTCCGTCTTGAGATACGGCAAAGACCGGAAACAAAAACCATGCGCCAAAAGACCGTTCGATATAGAGTGGCTTAGGTTGCAGATTGTTGCACTGGAAGCTACTGTAGCTGCTCTATAGCCCGTTCCCTGGCTTGGCTACTGCTCTGCCTCGCACGATGCTGGCTTGCAGGACTGGCCATGGCTGGGCGGAACCGCGATGGCATTACACAAGACACACAGCTGGCCGGGGCTCCTCTCTGTTTATATCTGCGCCTTCGCTGGCCGTCCATCTGGTCCGTCGCTGGTGGCGGGGACGGGGTGGAGACTGTCTGACCCGAGGTCTACTGGTCCAGCTGGCGGTGGGGGAGGGGCGAATAGCGGTCAGAGTTTGCAGATCAGACCCATCCTCACACTCACCCGGACCTCCAAATGACTGGGGGGGGGGGGGACTAGCGGTCTGAGCTCGCAGATCAGCCTATCCCCACCATCCCCCACGCTTCCAGATGACTGGGGGGCGGGTGACTAGCGGTCAGAGCTCGCGTATCAGACCCTCCCCCCTCTTCCCTCCCTCCCGGTTATGTTCGGGGAGATGTCCCCGAAGGTGACGGCAGCGACTGTTCGAAGAAAGGAATGGCTGGAGACTGCCGAGAAGTTGATCAAGCAAAGAACTTTAGTGAAAAGTTTGTTAGTTGAAGCTGCCCAACCGTCGCATCGCCGGGGGCTGATTTCCACCCCCTCCGGTTTTTCAGGAGGAGCGAAAAAATGTCGGGGCGCAACGCCGCCAAATTTCGCACAGCTGTTTGGGCATCAGTTATCCACATAGTCTGATTTGTTAATCTCGGGTCATCTCAGGTCAGGTCACCAAGCCAGATCACCTGGCTCCACCTCAAAAACGTTTGCGGTCATATCAAACTTTCAGGATTTCATGAGGTCATAAATACCTACGATTCTTATCTCTCGGATTTTTAGGGTATCGGTGACCTAAGGTCAGGTCATTTTTTTCTGACCTCATTATAAGTGTATAGTTATGAAAATATACACATGCTTCCTATTCGGAAGTATGTATTGGACCAGGCCAATTATTTTAGCATCATGCTATTTTCGATCATTCTTGACCACCCAGTTGCAATTGCTGCTCAGTGACCTCTGAAGGGTCATCTGAGGTCATCAGCAATGTTTTGCTTATAACTCTTGATCAAGTAAAGAAAGAGACGAGCGGATGACATCAATGTGTTTGTCACGTCGATCCGCGTCGTCTCATATGCAACATGACGTACACGGGTCACCAAATGATCTTGACCTGTTTTTTTAATCAAACCAGGTCACCATTAGTACCTATATTACAAAGCGCTGCCTTAACGATACAAACACGATTGCTTCAAAGTTAATGCCGTATCTAAATCTTTATTAGGTAAAATGTTACTTGCGAAAAAAAGCTTTGCCAAATAGCACTTTGGATCTTTGATGATCTCTGGAGCCTAAACTATTGCATTTGTCTCAAATCTGAGGGCATGTTGGCTATTACATTTTTCAAGAGCTTTCGGTTGCTTTTTTCGTTTGGTCCTAGTTATCATAGTTCCCGAGATATTTTGGGGTTTCTGGAGCGAAGTACTAAAAACCGGAAAATCTGACCTTTGATGACCTCTGGTGCTCTTAATATTAACCTGACATAAAAAGACCGATCTACTTTCGATAGAGCTTGTTTTGAGCTATCTAACGCCGTTTTCTGCTTTTCGGTACGTTGCGTGTTTTTTGATATCTCAAGGGGGCACAATCACCCCCTGGCGATTCGTGTTGGCGCAGACCCCTGGCGGTGCGCGGTGTTAACCCGCGCCCCGCTGGGTGGTAAATTTACCCCCCCCCCCACTCCACGAATTGTCTAAATAACTTGAAAACTATGACGGATTGCGACTTCAAACTTGCAGTACCTAATGCTGCATCAATTATACGTCTTCTCTCTGTCGGAACACTGAGCTGTGCAGCTCAGTTGAGGTCAGCAGAGGTCAGAAGAGGTCAGCGGTCAGAGATCGGAGAGCTGTTCGAGAGCTATCGTCCGCTTCCAGTACTACTGTCCGGAGTGTCCTGCCTGGGTGTCCAGTGTTTGTGACTGGAGTGTCTGTCTGGGTGTCACAGTGTTTGTGACTGGAGTGTCCTGTTCTGGGTGTCCAGTGTTGTTACTTGGAGTGTCCTGCTTGGTGTCAAGTGTTTGTACTGGAGTGTCCTGCCTGTGGTGACCAGTGTGTTGTGACTGGAGAGCCTGTCTGGGTATCCAGTGTTTGTGCTTGGAGTGTCCTGTCTGGGTGTCCAAAGCGTTTGTGACTGAATGTCTTTGCCTGGGTTCTGTGTTTGTGACTGGAGTTTGTCTTGTCTGGGTGCCAGCGTTGTGACTGGAGTTGTCCTGTCTGGGTGTCCAGCGTTTGTGACTGGAGTGTCCTGCCTGGGTTCTAGTGTTTGTGACTGGAGTGTTCTTGTCTGGGTGTCCAGTTGTTTGGACTGGAGTGTTCGCTGTTCTGGGTGTCAGTGGTTTGTGACTGGAATGTCCTGTCTGGGTGTCGCAGTGTTGTGACTGGAGTGTCCCTGCCTGGGTATTCCAGTGTTTGGACTGGAGTGTCCTTCTGGGTGTCCAGTGTTTGTGACTGGGTGTCCTGCCTGGGTGACCCAGTGTTTTTGACTGGCAGTTCCTGTCTGGGTGTCCAGTTGTTTGTGACTGGAGTGTCCGCAGCTGCCGCCAGTATCCGCAGTCACAACAGACAAAAACCGCTTCGTACTCTCTGTTGTCTCCTGTCTGGTCTCCTGTCTGTCTCCTGTCTGTCTCCTGTCTGTCTCCTGTCTGTCTCCTGTCTGTCTCCTGTCTGTCTCCTGTCTGTCTCCTTCTTGTCTTTCCTGTCTGTAATCCTGTCTGCATGCTCTGTCGCTCTTCGGTCCTGTCGGGTCCTTGTCGGTCCTGTCGGTCCTGTCGTCCTGTCGGTCCTGTCGGTCCTGTCGTCTGTCGGTCCTGTCGGTCCTGTCGGTCCTGTCGGTCCTGTCGTCCTGTCGGTCTGTCGGTCCGTCAGGTCCTGTCGGTCCTGTCGGTCCTGTCGGTCCTGTCGGTCCTGTTCGGTTCTGTCGACGGCTGCTGCGGCTCAGCTGGTCAGCAATAGGCGTCCGTTTGTCGTTCTCAGCTCTCCCAAAGCGTCCCCTGGTTGGCAGATAATTCCAACGGGACAGAGGAACTGCTGCGATACAATCGGACCGTGTTAAAAATACTCCTCTCCTCTCCTCTCCTCTCCTCTCCTTCTCCTCTCCTCTCCTCTCCTCTCCTTCTCCTCTCCCTCCTCTCCTTTCTCCTCTCCTCTCCTCTCCTCTCCTCTCCCTCCTCTCCTCTCCTTCCTCTTCCTCTCCTTCCTCTCCTCTCCTCTCTCTCCTCTCCTTCCCTCTCCTCTCCTCTCCTCTCCTCTCCTCTCCTCTCCTCTCCTCTTCTCCTCCTCTTCTCCTCCTCTTCCCCTCTCTTATCTCTCCTCTCTCCTCTTTTCTCTCCTCTTTTCTCTTTTCTTTCTCTCCTGGGTTGCATGTTTCTTTCACTTGACACTACAGGTGTCATAATTTTCATCAAAATCGGAGGAGGTCGTTTTTGTGTGTGCGATTTGGCGTGGAATGACCCATTTGCCAATGTCATGCATTGCTGTCGTTTATTACCTGTATGCGACACCCGTGACGACTGGCCAGTGACGGCTGGGAAGTGATCCCCTGGCTGATATGACCGACTGGAGACCGGTGTACTGTGTACTGTGTTGCCTGCTGTGTCTGACCCAGGAGCGTCTCCGTCTGACCCAGGCTGCAGGGCTGTGTGTTGTCTGTGTGTGACCGTATGTCTCTCTCCCTCGCTGTGTGTGACCGTATGTCTCTCTCCCTCGCTGTGTGTGACCGTATGTCTCTCTCCCGGCAGGTTCCCGGGATGACTGTGGCGATGAAGTGGACCGAGCGGTGGTAAGTCAGCTGGTGGCCGGCTCCCGGCACTGTTACTGTTACTGTTACTGTTACCTACCGTGTGATCCAACCAATCCATCGCACATCATAGGAAAACAGGACTATATGCCTCAAATAGACCGTGTAGAGCTCCTTGGTTTCCCGTCAGTCCGTTGGCCTATATTATGAGAGTGATCTCATCATGTATCGGTCCTCCTCCTGGCTATCCTAGTATTGTCCGAATATTATCAAACATGAACACGCGTTTGAATGTGTACAGAGGCGCACAGTAGATTAGATAGCACCATACTGGGAACTCCATCCTTGGAGCGACACGCATCAACTCACTGACAAAAGGATGTTATATGTTGGTCTTAGGCATGATTGAGTTTGTCTATATTAAGATTGTAGCTGACTTCGTTTGGTGTAAAATTGTCGGCACTAGAGGTGGCAAAAGGTGGACCCGAGGACCCGGTCAATTTATCCGGTCTGGAACCGGTTGGGCCTAGACCGGGTCCTGTCAAATAATAACCGGGTCTAACTGGGTCCAATCATCGCTCGATGTTTCTTTCACGCAAATAGTCATAACGATTCTTCAATTTAATATTGTAACAATATATAGCTAAATATATATTTTGCCACCTCTAAGGGGGGTTTTCGGGCATCGGCACCCGTCTGAGAAGCAAATTAAGTGTCATTTTCGATTCGGAGTAAATATGTGTGTAGATGACTCTGTTTTACCCAACGGATATCGTTCGCCGACTAATATTATAACATTACACACAGTCATAAAACCATCCGGGTAACCCGCGAGTTACTGGGGGGTGGGCTATTTATAGCCCTCCTCCCGTTTTTTCCTGCAATATCTCCTAAACCAAACGTAGGTATCGTGGACCAAACTTTCATACCTTGTCCCAGATCAATTACATATTCTGCCTGATGGAAAAGATGAGGACTATGATAGCGTCAACCGGAAATGACTCAGAGTGACCGTCATGTTCTGCGTTTTTTGTAAAAAATTGAGGGTTTGCGGGAAACGCTGCCCAAAAGTTACAGTTTTAAAGATGAACTCAATGTCATACACTAAACGACAGGTAATAAAGTTGGGGCTATCTGGACTGCTACTGATTTACTAACTTATATGCGTTAGATATTGATTTTTTGCGCGACAAATCCGACCACCGGACTTTATGCACGGTCAAAACATTTTTATTTGACTGACCTGTGACCGGTCATCGGTGACCTAAAGGATAACAATATAGTGTTCTTTCGACGAATATTTGATAGGGCTACGAATGCCGTTCGGAATTTTTAAGACGGTCAGTAGTTTCGGAGATCAGAGGGGGCTAAAATAGACCCCCCAGTAACTCGCGTTATGAAATATATATCCCAGTAACGCGCGGGTAATCAGTCAGTGTAAACATAACAGGCAGCATGTTCAGTCAGAGACTTTGTAGTCCGTGTGACAGTGAATTTGCCGTCTCCGCCTGTGTCTGATCTACGGATCAGTGTCCTGATTATCGGACGCGTAGAGAAACTTGTTGTTATCTTGTTATCTCCCCGACCGTGGCCGTGGTTCTTAAGATTCCAGTGTCGTGTTAATTTCCCGGAAATGCAGAAAAGTCATGACCGTGCTATCGCTCATCTTGGTGGTGAATAGCAAAAATACAGCGCTTAGCTAATGATAGCAACACTATACGACTTTGTTTGACGTCATGAAGTCTGTTCTGCTGCGGAATTGAATATGTTCCACTGTCTTAACCCACATGCCTTGTGAGACCTGCTGGCTATCTCCACCATCTTCATCATTTATATTTCCTCCGGGCTTGGCTTCATCAGCAGGCTGCTAGATTTGAGCCGCGAATGGCGCAGTTAGGCGAGGCCCACTTTGAAAGGTCCGGAGATAAATCGCCGTCTCACTCTCAGACCTGAGACCATTGCGTCCGCTCTACATTGACCGTGCCGCTGCCGCCGCCGCCGAATGAAGGAGCCATTACGGTAATCGGCTCTGGAAAGCCACCATCGCTCGACCCTCGTGGCGGGCGAGAGGAGTGGATTACCCCAGCCGTGTGGACCTGGCTGGCGAGTGGAGTGGATTACCCCAGCCGTGTGGACCTGGCGGGCGAGTGGAGTGGATTGTCTTAGCCGTGTTGATTACCTCAGGCTCCGAATGAGAGCGGTGTATGTGTGTGTGCACGGCCATGTGTCTCGACAGCGTGTTTAAGTTGTATCAACCAAGTTAAGGAGGCCCCCGAAAAATACCTCAATAAACGTGATGCAAACGGACACAGCTTATACCACTGCATACTACCATCATACCATGGTATGATGGTATGCTACTACCTGCAGACCACCACGCGGCCGGTAGGTGCAGAAGCTGCAACTTTAAAGGAACAGACCCGAACGATATTTCTATTATACATTTTTAGTTTTGCCAGTTTTGAGTGACACCATTGGAATGATGGTGGCCTTTTTGGGTACCACTCAATTTTGAAGAATACAAAGTATCAGGTGAATGTTATACTTAAGAATGTGAGTGGCCTCTGAATATCTTCTGCTTCAAGTCATGCGAGTATGGAGCTGCGTTGAACAATTTAATTTCTCAGACGATATTTAAAAAGTGTCGGAGGCTGTGCTTTTCTGCAGGCGTCGCGACTATATCTGGCTTGTCATTTATCTGTGGGTCGGTCCGGGCTGCCAGTTTCGTTTATGAAAGGTGGCAGCTCTAGTGTTCATCATAATGCGCTACAAGTTACTACAGTTCGTTTAATTTCAGTACCGCGACCTCATCTTCAGCCATTTCTCTGTGGCTTAGTACGGGCTTTCAAGTTTTCGTTTATGAAAGGTGGAGAAAGCTGGCTTAAATTCAGCACCAATTGTAAGACTCGCACTGAGGTCAGAATATGTCGGTGACAGTCAACACATATTGTGTGATTAAAGTATATAAAATTCCACTGATCTTACGCCAATGCTTTGTTCTTCTATTTAGTATGCATGCTCAAAGAAACAAATTTCCTTCAGGAAAGCATCCATTCATGCCTTATGATCAGAGTAATTTTTACGAAAATGCTACGGAATCACTTGAAATCGTCATTGATTATTATTACGATTCCTTCATTCAGTGTACCAAAATTTGTCGATTTGGGTGGGAGATGACACCCAACTGTGAATGATTTTCCACTCTCATTATCCATTTAAGGAATGCATTTTCCACTCCCAAATTATGAATTGATATTGATTCTAATATACATAAATATTGACTAAAAATACATGATTTCAATGAAAACTCTGCTCTTCATATTCAAAACAGTCATAAATATCGTACCATTGTCTACACATTTTCCACTCTCATGGTCTTTTTGGGCTAAAATTTTCCACTCTGACACCCAAGCCAAAATGGAATCTTGGGACACTACCTTCATTTTATATAATTGATTGATTCCACCTGGTTCTGATTCCACCCAGATGCCAATGGAATCGAATCTGATGCCGATTTCAGCTCAAACGGAATCGATTCCGGAATCGATTCGATTTCACTGGAATCAAGCACATTCAACATTCAATTAAACATTCTGCCTTCAACAACATTTTTACCATGTATCACCATGGGCTACGTGTATAAGTTTTATAAACAAAAATAGTGCGGAGTTATGAAACTAGCGCTGTGTTAGCTTGTCCAGTGTTAGCATTTACTAGTAAAGCATGCAGGACATGAAGCAGACGGAGCGAGAGTTACTGCATTTATGTCCGGCAACTGATAAACGTTGTTGTTTGCTGCAGTAGTAAATAATTACTTACCTGCACTTTTTGTGGCTTTCAGTTATTTGTGTTTCTGATTCTCATAAGATCGTTGCGGAGATGAATTCGATGTCAACTTACGTGCTTATCCTACAGCCGGTATTTATTTTTGTTTGTTTATGGATGGTGAAAGTTTATTTTGTTGTTTTAAATATTTTCACGTAGCCTTTACCATTTGTTAATTTACGATACAATATCAGTGTATACTTTTGCATAAGCAGTGCAGTGAAACGGGAGTTGTCCCTCAAAACATGCACGCAAGCAAGCAAGCAGAAGACGGATCTGTAAGGATTACGTTCTTTCGAACGCTTCGCGTTCTCACTCACTCCGTCTGAATAAAGTCTCACCCATCTCGCTGCTCCTCGTAGAAAAATAATAATAAACAGGCACAGCTGCTAGCTCAGTTAGAGTGTACACCGAGATAAACCTGAACCGACACGACCGACACTAACAGCAATCTATTCAAACAATAGTATTCGAAGTACCGTGACAACAATGTCGCGTAGCACGACAGATAAAATGATCGCGCGGTAAGAGCCGCTTCAAAGTTGGAAGCATATTTTGTAGCAGGCAGACTGTAGTAGAAGTTATGACCGTTTGCACCACGTTTTAGGGGTATTTTTCGGGGACCTCCTTAAGGTCAGTTGATTTACCTAAACAGGCTGATGACGCGTCTCGACAGGGCCGGCTCAAGACCGGGCGGGATGCGCGCCGGGCCCGTCACAGCGTCACAGCCCGGCGTTACGCTGCAGAGTCACGGCGTCACGGCCCAGCGTCACGCTGCGGACAGAATGACGGCGGCGTCACAGTGGCCGCCACAGGTCGCAGGTCGGACGTGTGCTTCAGTGTGCCTCAGTGTGCGTACAGTCGCTCGCTCTCTGATGTGTATTAACCGCTTGCCGGCTCGATCTGATCGTGCCGGAGTGTGCGGTGCGATTGAACTAGCAGGCCTATCTCGTCTGTGGTGTTTGCAGTGCAACTAACCAGCCTGTTGGCTGAGCTAACAGTAGTATATCTGACGGTGCTGTGCTGTGTGAAGTGCTCGACAGCATGGAGATTGTCGGGATTTGTCTTCAGTGAGGATGTATAATATGCTGCATGTTCTGCACTGGTTTTCGTGATTTTCTGTGTTGCCACTTTCGAGTTGTCTTGTGATTCCTCGTCTCTAGAACAGAATTAACTCACAATACCACCACGTCACCCATTAACAACTATGGCCTGCTGTGCTGTCTTAACCGCGCCCGACTGGCCTCTGCATTTCCTTCGCCCGACTGGGGGTGTTTGAACCCCCCCCCCTCTAATCGGGCTCCCATGGCACGTAGACCAAAACAAAAGGACATTGTTCGAACCGATATCAAAATCATTTCGAACTATTTCAGAATTTTTTCGCTCACGTCAAAACTCAGGTCAACTAGAGGTATCGAAGGTGCCAAATTTTTCAAAGTTTTAGGACATCGCTCCAGAAACCCCCAATATCTCGAAAACTATAGATATTAGAAACAAACGTTAAAAACTATCGGCTAGCCATTGAAATTTGCTATCGCATGTAATGTCCTCAAAAATGACCTCAGGTCAATAGTTTTAGGCTCCTAGAGGTCATTAACGCGCGCCGGGCCGGGGGGTGTTTAGACACCCCCCCCCTGCAGGTTTTCCTGGATAAATGGGACAAACGGCGGCGCGTAGCGCCGCAAAATTTTCAGTACCCTGTTACAGATCATCTTTTGTACAGCTTTTCAAAAAAGTTTTGACAATAGGTTCATGTCAGGTCAGGTCACCAGGCTAGGTCCAAGTGACCCCACCTCCCGAAAAAGTGCGGTTCCAACCAAAGCCACAGTTTTATAGCGATTGGTTTTTGTACTTACAGGGTTTCATAATGAGCATGACTATCGTAAAGTTTGTATATTCGGATTTTCGATATCGGTGACCTAGGTCAGGTCAATTTCCTGACCTCCCATTATAAGTGAATAGGAAATAAACAGATGCTTCTTATTCTGAAGTAATGCATTGGATCAGGCTGAATTATTTCAGAATCATGTTTTTTTAGCTCGTTCCTGAATGACCTAGGTGCGATTGTTTCTAAAACGATCTTCTAACAAGGTCATTTCATGAGGTCATCTGAGGTCATATAGCAAAGGATTTGCCTAATAACTTCTGATATAATGAAGATAGAGACGAGCGGATGACAACGCACTGTAGTTGTATCGTCTGTTCCAGCGTCGCCCATATGCAACATGACCTATCTGGGTCACCAATGACGCTTGACCTGAGGTCAAATTTTGATAGTTGACCTTACGAGGTCATCATGTAATTGTCTAAAGCGTCTTGACGAGAGTAAACACGATAGTGGTTAAAATCATTTAGTGTACCATTTTTAGAATAAATGCTATTCAGGGAAAACATATTTTACCAAAAACTGCATTTTTGACATTTGGAATGACCTCTGGAGCCTTAAACTATTGTCTGGCTCAATTTGAGGACATAGGTGCCGATTGCAAATTTCAAATATCTATCTAATGCTCCTTAACTTGTTTACTCCTAGCTATCATAGATTCCCGAGATATTTGGGGATATCTGAGCCTATGTCTAAATCTGGAAAATTTTGAGAAAATTTGACCCTTTGGATGACCTCTGGTGACCTCTAATATTGACCTGAGAAAAATTTCAACCGAAATATTTCGAAAATCCCTTTTTGGACGAGCTCTCGAACGGTATTTTTTTGGTTTAATGTCTAGGTCCCATAGGAAGCCGAGTTAGAAAGGGGGGTGGTCGAACAACCCCCCGGCCCGAGGAAGGTGGCGGCTCGAGCACCGGCCCGGCGCGGGGTTAAAGTCAAAAAAGCTGATTTTGGCAAAAAAATTATTTCGTAAATAACTTCTTACCTAACAAAGATAACGCCATACTGTTTACGCCATCGTGTTTGTCTCGCAAGGCGCTTTGAAATATGTCAAATTTGATCATGTTAGGTCAACTAAAAAAACGACCTCAGGTCAAGGTCAAGTTGTGACCCAAGTAGGTCATTTTGCATATCAGTAGATATGTATTGACGAGACAAACACACTGGTGAAAGTTTCAGTTCTCTATCTTCATTATGGCCAGAGTTATTGACGCAAAGGTGTTGGTGACCTCGGATGACCTCAAATGACCAGTTTGTGGTTCCCTGAGCAAACACCTACACTTGGATCATACATAATCTATATGAATAACACATCCAGAAGGAAATTGGCTGATATCGCGACAAAGAAAGCATTTGATTATTTCTCCATTGACTTATAATGGGGAGATCGCAAAATGACCCGACCTAAGGTCCCACGATAAAAAAATCCAAATAAACATTTTGTAGATACTAATGACTTAATGTAATCCTGAAAGTTTAATATAGATCGCCTTAAAAAACTGTAGTTATGGCACGACGCGCAAACGTTTTTGTAGGTAGGGTCACTTGACGCTGACCTGGTGACCTGACCTTTTGACCTGACACGAAACTTGAAATTTTCGCAAAATGTCCGGAAGATCAGTGAATAGTTATGCCAAAATTTGGCGGCGTTACGGGCCGCCGTTTTTTCGTTAATCTTGATAAAACATGAGGGGGGGTGTTCAAACACCCCCCCCAGTGGGGGCGTGGTTAATGCGCCTGCTGTGGGGGGGGGGGGAGGATGACTATTTATTTCGTCCCCCTAGCGTTACTTTCAATGTCTTGTAAACTACTGTCAGTATCTTCACAAAAATTTCGAGTACACTCCTTTACATCGGTTCCGCACATTGTGACGAAAGGAAAATATGGTCATGGAACTTGGAAATTATAATATAGAAAATAGTTAAGCGGAAATGACCTTTGACGTCATGTTTACCGATTTAAATCAAACTAAAATTACTTCAATAAGTGCTAAAATAACTCGTATTTTAAGTGTCATTTGAGATGAGTTAAAGGGAATATTTCACCTTAATGTTGGTTTTAAACTGGGATAGCCATTATCTTTAGCCTGGGAATCGCCCCTCGCCCCCAGTGAAACCAATTAGTCCCCCAGTGAAAGTGAGTTAATTCGACACGAGCGGGCACTAGAATACTATATATGATGCATCAATAACACTTAAAAACATTCCTTCAGTCAGCGGCTTCCTCCCCTCCCCCCCCCCAGTAAGTCGTCTCATGGGAAATACTCCGAGTAACTGTTGGGTTGAACAATCTTAACGACACGGAGGTCTATTCCATAAAAATTAAAACACCATTTCGTAGAGGTTTCGCTTACAACTCGCATTGCTCGTGGATGAAATTGCCCCGCAGCTCTCGGCTGAAGCTGGGGCATTTGAGGACTGTGGACTATATATAATATATATATCGATCATTGTGTTGACGGCGCCTGCTGCAGCAGGACCCGCCCACCGTCGTCGGGTCCTGGTGGGTCTCCACCTCTGTCCTCTACCCCTCTAACACCAGCAGCGGCCTTGGTATCGCTGTGAATTATATAGCCGCAGGCAGCGGCGCTCGCTCCGGCAATCCGTTCCAAGAGCGGGCAGAATGTTTGCCGTGCTGATTTCCCCGGGGTTTCCCAGAGGAGAGGTACCCGGGCATGGTTTGTCGGTCTGGTATTCAGGGCGATATCTCAGATGAGGCGGTGCTGATCGGCTTCCCGGTGCCGGTGCTGTGTGGGCGGACTGCGGTCAGGCCAATCCCACAGGGGTGCGTTTCTCATGCGTTGCTTTGCGTTCCGTCACGTCTCGATGCGTCTCAATGCGCCTCAATGCGTTTCGATGCGCCAATGAGTGACTCATTGACGCATCGCACCACATTGAGAGCCATTATCCTGGCTACGTGCCTGGTCCAGTCGGCTCGGCGGCCTTGTCGACCGACTGCGCCGTCAGCCGGAGGAGGTCGGCTGGCTGATGGAAACCACAGACTCACTCAGCTGGTCAGTCACCGGTGACGTCACAACACGCCCTCTGACGTCAGCGGAGACCCCAGCGTCCAGCTGGAGGTTAAACGGCTGGCGGAAATATCGTGACGTGAGACTCGTCCCTAGCTCGTGGTGTTTCTCCGTCTCCGAGTTGGTCCCGTTGTCTGCTGAGCCGCCCCTGCGCTGTGGTGTCTGATTGTCTGTGTGTGACGATATACAATGTCTGGAGCTGCGACGACGGGGCCGCTGGGCGCGGCTCACCCGGTAAACAAAACAACCATCCTATAAGCTTGATCAAATGTCTTCATTTCCGGCAGCTACCAGCATGATAATTCAGACATACATATACAACAAGCAAAAATACAATTTACTTTGCAATTGTTCAAATCCATTCAGACTACGAAGTGAGGCCATTTTTGGGCTTTGGTCACATCAGAGAGTTTGTTGGCCAATTGGCGACCTCGTGCAGCCTGTCACTGGCTGTGACACCGTGGCCAGCTATGAGCTGTCACTGGCCTCGACTGTCACAGACCCAGTGCCTGTCACTGTCTGTCACCATGGACAGCTTTGAGCTGTCAATGGCCCCGACTGTCACAGACCCAGTGCCTGTCACTGGCTGTCACCATGGCCAGCTATGAGCTGTCAATGGCCCCGACTGTCACAGGCCCAGTGCCTGTCACTGGCTGTCACCATGGCCAGCTATGAGCTGTCACTGGCCCCGACTGTCACAGGCCCAGTGTTTGTCACTGGCTGTCACCGTGGCTTTGATCGAGGTGAGTGTGTTGTCTT
>VOPJ01014734.1:0-69844 GCA_014673585.1 Semibalanus balanoides | reverse complement strand
GTGTTTCTCCGGATGTGCCGGCGAATATAGCTGCCGATATGCCCAACTGAATACATCATTGCGTTGTTGGTTTAGTTGGCTATGTTGGTAAATAAAGACAAAAACTATCATTGTCTTCTTCTTTGTGTAAGACATCAAAGAGCAATGTTCGGGTAATTCTGGGACACCCTGTAGGTTAGGGTATAATCAGCTGCTAGCTCGAGCGGGCTCGGGCACCAGTGAATAGGTTCTGTAAAAGATGGAAGTCAAGATCAAAGTTAAAGGGACACTCCGACTCCCACCTGAAAAAATGTGTCAAATGTACGTCGTTTGTGGTGCAAAATATGAAGTGAATGCTGCCGAACACGATTATGGACATTTGTTTCTCACAACAGTCTCAATTTTCATTAAAAAGTCAGTTTTAATATTTGGGCTGATGACGTCATATGAAAGATTTTCTGTTGAAAGAAAACCTTCACGTTGCCATAAGTAGGACTAGTGTATGGCTAATGTATGGCCAAGGAAAAAAAGGTCGACTGTAACAAACATTTATAAAGAGAGACTACGACATCGGCTCAGGGCGGCACCATTCAAATTACGATTTGGGGACTGGGGATGTTACAGAGTGTTCCAAAATCAAACTCGAATTTCTCTTGTGGATTCGGACCCTCAGTGGTTGTTTTAACTTATACCATAACATAATTTCAATGCCAAGCACGCAAAATGGCTATCTCAACTCAAATCTTATGTTAAGGTGGGACAGTCAGTCCCTTTAACAGAAGGGTCTCGGTCGGCTTGTCTAGCAACACTTGACAACTACATCTCGAGGTCACTGAAGTCAGTATAAGGCGCCTCGGCAGCAGTGCATATAACGTGTATGTCGATACAGCGAACAGAGAAGCAGCTGTCTGCACCTCGTTTGTAGCGGTGAAGTATTAACCGTGGTGATCTGCATATATACCAGGGC
Source organism: Semibalanus balanoides (assembly GCA_014673585.1). Taxonomy (NCBI): domain Eukaryota; kingdom Metazoa; phylum Arthropoda; class Thecostraca; order Balanomorpha; family Balanidae; genus Semibalanus; species Semibalanus balanoides. The sequence continues at coordinate 68,898 of VOPJ01014734.1, read as the reverse complement.
CTTTTTGAACATGCCAACTTGAGGATTTGTCCCCTGCAGTGCCTTGCAATCCTCTCCTCCCCCAGTGAATGTAAAATCTCCCAGTGAAAATTCCTTAAATGCTTTGTTATATATACCGACCAACTAAATTTTCAACCAAACAGCAACCCCCATTCCCCCTTCCCTGATTGCATCACCTGCGTTTGACCCCTTGGCGCCGCCACTGCCAATTGGAGTCGAATCACGCACACATACAATGTGGTTAGTGTACACTGTGCACGCTGTTCCGGAACGAATTTGAAAGCTGAAATCGCCCACTCTCTGGACCACTTTTTGCGACGTGTCGCTTTCATACACGGTGATGCCGTCGCCCAGTCGCGCCGTGTGCTGACTGCGACTGGTTTCGTAACTCGCCCAGTCCCAGTCCCGGGCCGCTGCTCGGTCTGGCAGCTTTCCGGTAACAGTCACGGGTGATACGAGCAACCACCAGGCGGCGCTGCACCGGCGGGGCGCGTCCACGTGGACGGCCACGTGGGGGCGAGTGGAAGGACTGGGGAGGGGTGGGAGGGGTGGAGTAGTTACGGTACCCTCTGCCGCCACCACCCACTGAGAGGGCATCCCGCTAAGCCCGTCCGGAGCCTTTGTGAGCGTCGGAAGCGCGGGATCCAGGGAGGGACCAGTGTCACTTTCGCTCGTTCCGTGGTCGGTGAAGGGTTACAGCGGTATTATCAGATTACGTGAGGACGACAAAGCGGCGCCGAAAAACAATTTGGGCAATTTCTCGATTTACCCCTGGCATCGAATTTAATCGAATCGACCAAAATAACTCGGTCGTGCGGTCAGCCCGTCGGGTTCAGATAACGATCAGGGTCCGTTACCAGGGTACCTTTATACTTCCCGTTACCTGTTACCACCCCGTACGTCGGCTGGAATGCAAGTTTAAGACGCAGACCGTAGGGATGTTACCACGCATATGGTCATGCATTATCGTAACGAAATCGTTCTTCCAAGATGGTCGTCTGACGCCGAGCTCACTTCATTAAGAGTGTCGTGGAAGGGTGCATGGAAGACGGGTAAGTTGACTCGACCGACCGAATTAGTTGCATGTTTGAATAAGGGTTCGAAGTGAAATAGGGGTGGCGACATATGGTGTGTCGCTGCAGCGACACACCATATGTTGCTCTAATACCATGGTCAACCATGGTTGCTCTAATAACGACGCATGTGATTCACTCACGTTCAGAACTGACGTTGTAGGACTGAACAAATGTTTCCATCAAATTTGTATTCAAATTTCCATCAGTGTATGCACAGTGCACACTGTCATGCATCCTTTGTAATTTCTAACACCGGCACGGATCATGTAAGCGAGGCACAAAGCACTAAATGTCATTCAATTAATAATGCAAAAGGCGATGAACGTCACAGCCTTGGCTAGCATTGCAAGTGCCTTCCTATAATTTATAGCCATGTGTGCAGTGATACCCTCTATTGTTCGCTTGTAGTTTGATCTTTAACATTTCATTGTTATAAACCGAGGAGATGGCCCTGGTGTTACTGGGTGCAGATGCGCTGTTATTTTCCTTAATGTTTTCACGATTTGACGTCATGTATTCCACGCGGATGTCAATGTTAGTGCTTACTGCTTCGTAACCAGATGTTATGTCTGCCGTATTTCATCTCGAGTATTTCAGACTGATCAACTGACAACCTATAAGGAAGGTGGTTGAGCTGGTCTGTACCGGCATAATGGTAATTTAATGGTCAACGTGAGTGTTAATGTCAATGCAGAAGAGTAATGGATATCAAAACGTAAATCCTTTCTGACTCTCTAGAGAGATGCGTCTAGTTTTATGGTACACCTGCTCAGGCCTCAGGGACGCAGCCAGACCTTCGACAAGGGGGCACAGCATCCCCAGGGGCCCCCTCGGCAAAGCCCCTCCCCCCCAAAAAAAAAATGTCGCAAAAAATATCACCCGGATTTAAGGCCACTATATTTTGAAGGGCCCTTAAATAATGGCGAACAGGGACGCCGCCGATAAGTTGTTTAGTGTGAAAGTCGGCCCAATGAGGGATGTGCCCCCTCCCCCCCCCCGGCTGCGCCCCTGAACAAGGTCTCGCATCAATTTGTATGAAGCAAACGTGTTCTCAGTTTGTATTTCGCATTATACACGAAAACTAAGGCCGCGAACTTGCATTGCAACGTTTGATGCACTTTATCAACAGTTTGACCACGTCAACTACTCATGAGTCATGGCCATAACCTGACCCAAGGTCACCAAATGCTACGCAAAAGTATCAAACACAGTTGTTCGAAAGAATTGTTCATAGAGTTCCGGAAGACAATCGGCGGCGATGGAGCTAAAACGCTTGTTGAAGAGTGCAGAGGTTTCTATTGCAGATAAAGATGCGAAAGATGACAGGAGAAAGCGTTGAGTGGCGGCGTCGACCGTGTGGCCGCACTCTGGGTACGTCGACAACTGCGTCAGTCACGTAATCATCGGGTGGCGGTGTCGAACGTGAAGCCGCTCACTCTGGGTACACCGGCGACTGCGCCAGTCACGTATACTCGGCGAGTCACGGCAGCGTCGAAGTCGCGTCGGCGGCGGAGTCTGGTGGTCGACTGCCGGCGTGTCGCGGCGTCACGTGGTCACGGGAACCGGGACATCGGGTCACACGTGGACGTACCAAGAGACGAAATATCGCACACGTGCAGTGCCATAAAACGGCGACAGGGAGAACATTCAGTGGCGCGGGAGCGGCATAAAAGACGAGTTTGCTCGCTAACAACTGTCAAACAAAGTCGTAAGAGTTGTGCATAACCGAACCATCCATTTGCGTTATTTCATGGAAATAATTGTCGCCATCATCACAACTCTTCTGCATAGAAAAACATGTTCCCTGACCTGTGACTTCAAAGACGAACCCAAAGTCAATAAGACTGGGTTTTTTTTTGGTAAAAAATACAAAGCTATTGAATATCGTTCGAAACTAAACATCATGTAAATAACTGGATAGATAAATGAAAAATATCCTACCAGCTTACATTTTGCGAAAAACATTCCCAGGTAAAGAGTTAACTTAACATCTGAGTGTAGGGGAGACCGGGGCACGTTCAGTCACTTTTTTGTTAATTGTCCCTGGCGGACACACTTTTAAGAGTTGGTGACTGATACTTTACAATACTGTTACAAACATTAATAGCTTCAAATCGTTTTTAGGAGTTCAAGAGGTATCTCAAATTGCTTCGACACCAGTGTCGATAATGTGGCAATGACTCATCCGACAGAACCTGCCCCATATACGAGGCACGTTCTGTCACCTATGGGGGCACATTCTGTCACTGATTTCCTGACTTCCTGTTATCACCGAACGTCATCTAGTGGCGTCCCTGCAGGGGGAGAGAAGGTTTCATTCATCGCCATAATTCAATAGGTGTAGAAAATGACGGCCATTATTTCGATCCCAACACTTTAAATTTTTGCGTTTTTCTTGGTTATCCATGCCACGATCAGGCATTTTGACATGTTAACTGGGGGTGGGAGATTTTTCCACCGCAATGCCTTGAAATCCCCCCCCCCCCAGTGGACGCAAAGATACACCGCAGTCAACGGTAAGAAAACGTAAAACTATATACACGGGCCCAGTGAAGAATCTTTTGCAATGAGGCCCCGTCACCCCCTCCCCCTCCCGTTAAAAGATTCCTACCAGCCTTACATTGTGCGAAAAACTTGAGTTAACTTAATCTGAGTGTACTTATAAAGTAAGTTTTACTGAATATGTTGGTAAGATGCCTTTTACAAAGAAGGCGTCTTACAAAGAATCAACAAAGAATCAACAAAGAATCAACAAAGAATCAACAAAGAATCAAACAAAGAATCAACAAAGAATCAACAAAGAATCACAAAGAATCTTAGCAACAAAGAATCAGAAGCACTTTCAGTAATCTTGTTGGTTGTGACCTTACGGTGCAAGGTCAATGAGCGCAAGGATTGCGAGCTCCTTGTTTCGATTACCCTCGGATCCTAGCGGTGTCGTTTTTACGTTCGGGACGTGTCTCAGGTGAGAGTTGGGTGGTGTGTAGGTACGTGGGATGTCCACAAATACAAACGGGAGCAGAAAAATGTTCGGCTTGCGTCGAAGTTCGAGAAATCGCGAACACACGATCACGACTCCCAGGAAAACATATTTGATGTGATTAAGTATGGACATTGTGCTATTGGTTCCAAAATAAGCGTCCCGCTGGATTGGCCGGCACAGCAGTTTAAGGGAGTATAACGCATTGGGAAAATTATGAGACATGATGGAGATGAGAGCCACTCATCTGGGCACTCATCTGCATCAATGCACAATTTTCCCTTTAACTGCTGTGCCGGCCAACACAGCGGGACGCTTATTTGGGAACCAATAGTACCTATATGCTGTGGTTCCCACGAGGTCACAATGTTACTAGGTGCGTTGAAAGGAGAACACGACAAGTCAGAGGAAAAAATGTATAGTACCAGGCGCTAAAAATAATATAATTTTTTGCCGCACAATCGCATCTCTAGATTAATCCCAACAAATGTGTCTTTTAATCTGAGATAACGTGTTTACAAAAGGGTAACGGGTCAGTGGCGGATCCAGGATTTCATTGAGGGGGGTCTCAGGCCATGGGGGCGCCTCTTTTTTGCGTCTTGAGGGGGTGCCGCCATGTATTTTTATCGAAAAAAATATTTGTTGAGTTCTAGGGCGTTATAAATTACGCAAATCTTTTTATAGATACGACGTTTTTTTAATTGTCATTTCCTTTCTTTAACGTTTTTAATTTGTCAGTTGCTATTAAATACTCTATGTTGTACGTATTTGTCAAACTTATCGTTTTTTACGCCCAAAAATCGCGATGCCATGACACCAATACTCTCTCCTATGCCAACGTATTAATATTCCATAGGTGCGGTTGGGAGAAGATCAAATCCAGTGGATATTCAAAAATTGTGAAGCAGGGGGGAAACCAGGCCGTAGCAGGCGATGTTTTCGACCGGGATGGGGACACGGAGGCCGCGTCATCCAGCAGAGACACATGGGTGCCCAACCCCAAGCCAAACCCAGCCCGAAACCCATGAACACCAAGCCCAGACCGACAGGACCCATTCAAATTTATAAATATGCCCATTGGGGCCCATTCTAGAGATAAGGCAGCATATATTTTCACAAAATTTCGAACTATTATCAAGATATGACTCTCTTTATCATATTAAAGGATAAATACATATTAGTCACCTGTGTGTTGCTACTGGTTTGAAGTTATCAACCACTTTGCGCATGTCGAACCCATTACCATATTGGATCAGACTCCTAGGATCACACATGGTTTAAAAAATATTCACTGCCCTATTACTTACCAGATTATTGTTGTATGATAATTGTCCAGAAGCTCTATTGTATAAGCTGTCCTATATATATTTAAAAAATACCTGCTTAATACATCTGGTCTCTCAAGTAAAAAATAACTCTTTCTAATTATTCCAAATTGTCATATTTCATGCCCGCCCCTTACCATGACAAGTCAAAAAATGGCCAAACTCAAACCCAGTGACATATGAAAGAATCTGAGTGGGCACCACGGCGGTGCACCCACGCCCTATGATAGTCCCTGGTCTTCATGATCAAGCCCGATCTTCGACTGTACATAATTTGGTCGCCGTAAATTGTCGCCGTCACGCCGATAAATTTGTAAATGGGAGCGGTTGAAATGAAGAAAAAGATGTACTCCAACTTCTGCGTATATTGAATACCCCCCTTTCAACATTTCAAATTGTGGACATTTCCTGTTTATTATTGTATGAATATGTTGTTTACCAGCAAATGAGCGCAAAATATGTACGAGTTTGCCTGATATACCCCAGGAAACATATACGCGGTGTTAGAGGATAATGGTGGCATTGTAAAGCATATATAAACCAGTAGATTATACACAGTGTTATATATTGTAAAGGAGTGAGAAATTAAAATTGTATTCATTAAATTTCAGCATTATGACGACCTCGAAAACGATGACGCATGGGTTCGTCTTATGACGATGGCCACTGATGTTTGACGCCGCGAAAGCGGTGGCCGTGCAATTGATTTGGTCGTGGAAATCAACTTTAATTTTTGAAACCGTAGAGTGGAGTAATCTAAACCCCTTTCCTGGCTTGCAATCTCGGAATGATGTCAGATATTGGCACTGGGGCCAGCAATTTACCGCCAGGGAGAGCCTCTACCAGGACACCTAATGCACATCAAATTCTGTAAATTTTCGATTATTTGTTATCAACCCCAGAAATATTAGCGATGTAGAGAAAGAGTGGGCATACGTAAATGCTAAACATAAACGTAAATGTTATTCAATATTATTCAGCGGTGACTCGTACGAACCGAAACTTAGGTCACTGATGGGATGCCGCGATAGTGGCGTTGAAATATTTGCATTTTTAGGTCGTAAAATAACATTTCGGAATATTTGAAAAACCAAACAGTGAGTGGAGTCAAGCCTCGAGGTAACGCCATATACCTGGTGGCACATCTCGATATGTCAGATATTGGTCCCTGGCGGCCAGCATTACTGCCAGGGAGAGCCCCATTCAGACACCTAAGCATTTGATTTTACATTTTCAAATATTTTGTATAAACCATAAATATAAAACGATGATAGAGGATAAGGTGGCATTGTAAAGGAATTAACTTAAAATGTATGCATTTCAATTCCGCGTTACGACAAACCGGAAAACGATGACGATTTGTTCGTTATGGACGATGGTTAACTGATGTGACGCCGCGAACGGCGTGAAAAATTTTGATTTTAGGTCGTGAAAATCAAATTTATTGATATTGAAACCAGACCGTGAGTGGTGCACAAGCCTTCAGGTAACCAACTTTTCCTGGTTTACACATCTCGGTCACATTATGATGTCAGATATTGCGTCCCTGGTGCCAGCAATATATCGCCAGGCGAGAGCTCTACCAACACCTAATGCAATTAATTTTCCCCATTTCGATATTTGTATATGCAATTGCAAAACTTGGTGTCATGCCGCGAAGCGGCGCACAATTTTCCCCGTTTTTTGACTGTTGATAGCTGGGTTGTTGACTGCCGCAAAAGGCAAGTTTTTACGAATAAATTTGCCAGAGCGCCGACCGTTTGTCCGACCGTATTTTTAGGGAAGGCGTGGCCAAATAAATAGTTTCAGGAGCTTTGGTACAGGGCAGGGGCCAGGGCCCCTTTTCGCCCCCCTGTCGCACCTTGGTCCGCCCTGTTTATATCAATTTCATAAGAGTTGTGTATAAAGTTAGAATTGAGCAGCCATAAGGTACTGAAAAGTTTCACTTCGAGGATTAATAGCCGTTTTCACGATGGATTATTTTACGAAATGTTTAAAACGTTTTTAAAATGTTTTTAAAATGTTGTAGTATGTAGCGTTCACGATGACTAATTTGCAAAAAGAAATATTTTAAACCGTTGCCCTACGGGACCGTAGGGCGAGGCTTTTAAATATTTCTCCAAATTAGTCCATCAGTGAAAACGGCTACTAAAAAAAAAAAAAAAAAAAAATGTTTTTAAAACATTTCGTGCAAAATAATCCATTGTGGAAAAAAGGCCTATGTATGAAGTGTTAATGTTTTAAGTTATTTAGAAAACCGGAGGGGCAGATTCCTCCCCCCTATCATGGTGCCGGGCTAACTTATCGCCTTTTACAGCCACTGGAGGAACGCGTTGGGGGCATGCTTGCATTAAATGCCCCAAAACGTTCCTGTGGAAGGGGCAGTTTTCCCCTGGATTAATGAGTGGCCATGACATTGTCATGAGGTGCCGGCGAGTAGGAAAAATTGCACATAGGGTTGTCGCGCAAAAATAACTCATCTATGCTAACACATCTAAACCTTTTTTGTAATGCTCTGATTTGGAGGCACCCCTCCGTGGCTTTGAAGGCACCCTTTGGTGAGTTTGGGGGCGCCCTGTTTAGATTCAGTGGGTGCACCTCATCTTGGTTTAAGGGCGCAACTTCCGAGTTTTCGAGCACCCTTCCAAAGTTATGGGGTGCTTTTTGGCATCAGGGCTCCCTCCCAGAACTGGGAGTGCCGTCCATTGGATTGGGGCGCCTACCTTCATGAATCTGAGGTGACCGCCATTTTTTTTTTTTTTGGGGGGGGGGTGGGCGCCCTACCTCAGATTTGGGCGCCCTCCTCAGATTGGTTGCAATACTAATAACATTCGAGGGCGCGCTTTTCGAGTTTTGAGGGCGCCCTTCCGAAGTTTGAAAGTCAAGAATGCTTTTGGGCAATGGAGTGCACTTTCCGGAAATGGGGGCCCTCCATGGTTAAGGGGCGCTCTCGTGGTTTGGTGAGCGCTCTTACATGGGTTTTCGGGGCGCCCCTCATGGGTGGGTCCCTCTATGGTTTGGGGCGCCCTTCTAGGGTTTGGGGGCCGGCCTCCATGGGTTTGGGGGCGCCCTCTTTATGGGTTTGGGGGCGCTCTTCTATGGGTTTTTTGGGCGCCCTCCATGGGTTTGGGGTGCCCTCCATGAGGTTCTAATGCGCTCTCCATGAATGGGCGGGAGGGGGCGCCTGCGGCGCCCAATTGCGCCTTCGGCGCCAATTAGTGCCCTGCGCCTTTCGGCGCAGGGGCGCCAATTTCCATTGAGGGGGGCTGCCAGCCCCGCTGCCCCCCTCTGGATCCGCCCCTGTAACGGGTCTAGTTAATCACCGCGAATAGAACGAGGGCGATAAAAACGCCAACAAATAACGATATTTAAAAAAGGTTAAAATTTGACGTACGCTAGTTCGAGGGCAACAAACGACATTTGTATGATATAAAAATGCTCATTTGTATAATATAAAATGCATGTTCATAAACTGTAGGGTAACATTTTGTCGGGCTACAGCGCTGAAATGGCAAAAGCAGTGCCGTCGAAAATTTCCCACAAAATCAGGCCTGTTCTAACTTCTCGAGTTGATCGGAGGAATACGTGCGATATCTGAACGCTCGCGAGGGGCACACCAATGGCGTTGGGGGCGTGAAAATTGTACCGTTGCAGAGAAGCACATCCGGACGATTCAGAAAACTTGCTGCAGTTGTAGACGATTCAAATGAACTATTCGGTTTCAAAGAAGTGTCTCCCATTACGCAATACGAAAATAGGCCAAAAAAGGGCAGAGGAGCGATGAAGGGGTAACTCTCGGGGGTGTGGGGAGGGGGGGTGATGACTGATGAGCAGCCTTGGTCGCCGATTTACGGCGTGTGTTGTATGTAGCGAGCCTCCTGTCATCATACTCGGCTTGAAACTTGCCAAAATTTATGTTCTTAGTTTTGTTGTCATAAATGTCTGTTTACAGGAAAACATCTGGCCATACAAGCAGTTGTGGAACTCGACGAAACTGGAATGTTACCAGTTGTTGCTCGATTTCACCATTCAAGGCTTAAGAGAGGCATTTTTTGCACTTTAACGCGGAGCACATGTGGCACGCTCGCGTGACAGCCTGAGAGGCCGGCTCACTCGGTGATGTCACTGTCGAGCTGGTTTGGTTTGTATTCTTGTTTTCAAGTGGTGTAGACACAATTTTTCATCTGCAGCAGCATCCGACAAGTCCTTAAACCTCCAGCACGATACTCGCGATACAGCTACGCCTTATAAGCAGACTGGCACAGAATGGCACGCTCCATATTGAGGCCATCGCCATAGTTCATATTGACGCCAACTTGTTTTGTTAACCAACTATGTCGCTGTAGGTCCATCATAAATGTTATACATGAAAATGTGTTGCTGATTAGAATTAACAAGACTTGCTTCAGACATACGTTTGGATCGCAGTGCACAGGGGCGTTGACGCATAACAGACCATTCAGACTAGTCTGACCACTTTTTGGGATGTCCCGATGTGCCACCCCCGCCTAGGTGCCGCCTCGACGAGGCGCCGTCCCATACCCAGATGCCGCTACTGACCGGACACAACCCAAGTCAGGTGCCGTCCCTCAAAAGATGCCGCCCCGTTAGCCAGGGGTCGGCACTTCAGCCAGGGGTCGCCTCTTCAGACAGGTGGCAGGTGCCGCCCTCTCAGAAAGATACCGCCCTTCAGCCAGGTGTTGCCCCTCAAAAATATGCCGCCCCTCAACCGGGTGCCGCCCCTTCAACCAGGTGCCACCCCTTCAGCAGGTGCCGCCCTTCAGAAGATGCTGCCCCTTCAGCCGAGTGCCGCCACTTCAGCCAGGTGCCGCTCCTTCAGAAGGGTGCCGCCCCTTCAGCCAGGTGCCGCCCCCTCAGAAAGATGCCGCCCTTCAGCCAGGTGTTGCCCCTAAAAATGCCACCCCCTCAACCGGGTGCCGCCTCTTCAGCCAGGTGCCACCCCTTCAGCCAGGTGCCGTTCCTTAAGCAGGTGCCACCCCTTAGAAGATGCTGCCCCTTCAGCCAGGTGCCGCCACTTCAGCCCGGAGCCGCCCCTTCAAAAAGGTGCCGCCCCTTCAGAACAATGACGCCTCTTCAGAAAGGTGCCGCCCCTCAGCTAGGTGCCACCCCAGGGTGACAATGTTTTCGTTCGAAGTTTGGAATACATCATACATCATACATACTTAGATTATACATATTTTGGTGCAGAGGCGCACTCTAGTACATACAATGGGAGGCGATATTTTCCATCTACTTAGGCCCAACTTCTAATTAGTAAGATGATAAAAGGCGTTCCGCTCATGCCCCCCCCCCCACACACACACACGCTATTTACCTGGATCCGCCTATGTGCAATATATTAAATTTAGGAAAGTACAGCAACAAAGCCCACATGTGACGCTTCTATCATCCCAAACAATCACGCACACACAAACAAACAAACAAACACAAACACGCAACAACAACAAAACACAACAACAAACAACAAACACAAACAAACACACAAACACACAAACACAAACAAACAAACGACAAACAAAAAAGCACATATTTGTTATCAGAAAATCATCCCATTTTTCTTCCCTGAGTACGCCTATGATTTTTCGTATTCGTACTTGCCCCTTTCATATATTAAAAACCATTACATTGGAAGTTCAAAAAAGTTTCGGGCACAAAAAACAGTCGAATCACATGGCCGCAATGACCTTTTAAAAAAATCGAATTTGTCGTATTTTTGGCCCCCTAGCCCCCCATTTTTTTACCAAAATGGAAATTTCTGGGTCCAAAAAGAAATATCTTGTCACGAAAAATCGAATGGTGTTCGTCCCATCAAAATCGGCCAAGCAGTTCTCGAGATCTCTGGGGGGGGGCAGAATCTGCCCCCGCACGTTAACGTAATTCTGGGCGCCCGCAAGGAATAGGGATAAGGTGCATGCAATTTGACTTCGCTATCTGTCATAGTTTTCAAGCTATTGAGAAAACCTGGGAGAGGGTGGGGGGGGGGTAAAATTTATCCCTCATCCTATGTTGCGCGGGTTAACGTTTTGCTGATTTTTGAGTAAACCCGTGAGTAGCGACGTCACTAAATTCGCTATAACTCTAAAAAAATTGCGACGAAATTGCTTTATTGTTTCACAAAAGACATCAAATCGATGAAGAAGAAGATACCCGAAGTTTCACGTTGTTAGCGCTATTGGTTGTTGAGTTATTACGGAAATTAATCAGGGGGCGTTAAACGTCTCCCAGTCAATGGCGGGCTAATGGAAGGACTGTGTAATCTTTGAAGCCATTGCGCTACCTCTAAAAATTAATATTTTTCAAAAAAATACAAGTAATGTTTTTGTCAGTAGCATCACATTTTGCGGGGGTGTCCCAATACAAATTTCAAACTAAAAAAAAAACATTGTCGCCACCTCCCACCAAGCAAAAAGTCGCACCAGTTTTGTTCGCGTGTAGACGCCCCTGGCAGTGCGCTTAAAAGTTCGTTTAGTACCTATCGTAGCTACTTTGACAATGTGTAAATTGTTTAACATAAAAGACCAAAAGACCAAGTAAGTTTCAGTATTCGAAATATATGTTAGTGAACGGCTCGCAAACATCATTTGTTTATTGTATTGTTAGCCAATTCGATAATATACCATCAATTATGTATGTCTGTATCATTTGTTCGGGGAAGGTGTCAGTTGCGAACATACACGAACTCTTCGTGACAAATTAAAAACACTTCGCATTCCGGGTATCCCGGTTACAGAATTACTAGGTCAGTGTCCCGGTCTGGTCTTCTCAGGTAGACCGAGTCATCACGGCCCGCAGCAGATCGAGGGTTGCGGTTCTGTAACCCCTCCCCGTCCGGTGAACCCCTCCCCCGTCCGCTGTCTACCGGTGAGTGACCGCGGATTTGCCGTAAGTGGGACAACTCGCGGCGAGTCGAACGGGTCGTACCAGTCCACCGTCCCTGCCGCAGCGGAGAGCACACGTTCGCAGCTGGGGCGGGGGCGTCTGACCTCCAAGTCACCGCTGACGGGGTCGTAACCTTCCGACTCCGTGCCGGACACACACACATAGACACACCCCCAACAATGAGGTCACAGTCAGCCGGACATACAAACGCCAGTGTAGGTCAGAGTGCCGGACCCAACTTACCCCCGCCAGTGCTAGAGTGGGGGATGCCAATTTCTACCGTTTTCTAAATTTGCGTATTGGTCTAATCCGTACCGTCTGGGACGGAACTTTTAGATCCTAACTTGGCTTGAACAATATAAATTAACAACACATATCTCCGGAAAATTTTCCTTAACCTTCTGCGCTTTCATGACCTGTGACCTATTGACCTGGTTTCTCACAAGGTCACTCGCCAGGGCCGCAACTGGCGTCCGATATTATGATGCTGTGTACGCTTCGTGAAGTTTTTCAGGAATGTTCTCAGTATATAACGGTTTTTTTCTCTCTGTGTGGATTCAGCTTCGAGCATATGAATATGCACATGCTCGTTAACACAGAGTGATCTGCTTTCGATAATTGTTGGTTCTTCTTACGCGAGGATCGTGGACCTGAATCCGTACTGACACTTTGAGGTGAGCTCTTTCTTGTCTGGTCCTCTGAGTCTTCTAGAACATTGCTGGGTGAAACGCTTGATGGGTCTAAATGTTGTTTGGGTATCCCATTCTCTCGGTGAGCGTAAAACGAGGATGGTTTGTCACTATGGTCATTGCACTTTTCATTCATAAGGTCAACTTCAAAGGGTCACTGAAATTCTTAACGGTATGACTTAAGATTGAGTAACACTTTTGTGAACTCAGAGTAAGGTTTGGCATATGACGAATTTTGTTTGGACGAGTTTTCGGGTGATATTCAAACTTTGGCATCCATCTTTGCGTCATATGATATTCTGCCCATTGTTTCATTCTATTTCGGATTCTCTAAACTCGGATTAATAATTCATATTTCTGGATAAACATGCGGACAATTTGGGCCTATTGTCATCCAGATTCATTGACATGTACCTCAGAAGACGTGACCAGCACCTTGGAAATCCGTGTTATCAAAGGTTTATTCTTTCATCACAAGCAACACGCTTGTTTTGAATTGAATCTCTAGTTAAATTAGGGGCGAAACTCCCGGGGGTCGTACTCGTACCATAGAGATCATATACACATACATATTACATACATATTACATATAGGTATGCAGATTTTATATAAGATGTATATGGGTCGTAACCAGACATGTGCATGAATCTGAAAGTAGGATATATGATCCCAGAGGATCTCTCGACAAAACGCAATGTTGGATCTTTGATCCCACTGGATCCTACGACAAATTACAACATTGGATCTTGGATCCAGTGGATCTGTCGATTAATTTTTGCAACGGATCTTGGATCCCATAGGATCCCATTATAAATAATGAAAATGGATCTATGATCCTAACGGATCTCGGATCCGACAGGATTCGACTTGCATATTATGCCATAATTATAGTATTTATCGACAAAATCGAACAAAAAGACATGAACCCATGCTATTAGCATTAACAAGGAATGAAAAGTACTGACAATTACTTGAAAAATTGATTAAAAAAATACACATTTGTATAAAGGCGGATCTGGGATCCCAGTGGATCCCAATACAAAATAATTCCTTCGATCTCGGATCCAGGCGGATCCGTCGACAAATATTGAAGACGAATCTATGATCTCAGTGGATCCATCGACAATTTGTGAAGGTGGATCTATGATCCCAGTGGATCCGGGATCCAGATCCCACAGATTATATCCCGAGATCCGTTTTTGGGATCCGAGCACATGTCTGGTCGTAACCTTCCCCCCTGCACAGTGCACGGTCACGTAGGTATCGGATCCACTGGCGAGGGTTAACCCGCGCTGCGTAGGGGTCTCCAGCCGAACGCGCGGCGTAGGGGGGGTAAATATTACCTCCCCTCTTATCTTCCGAACCAATGACCGCAGCGAGACGCTGCAAGGCGTGGCCGATCGAAAGGCTCTCATCCATGCAAAACAATCAATGCATAATCGAAACTTTTCCAATTAGGTCAAAATGTCAGGCTCACGGTCTGTATATGGACAAGTTCCAGTTTATTGAGTAATGGCTCATAACTTTCCATTAGAATACCTTTGAATTAAGACTATCGATGCACATAAAGCTCTCAAAGGTGTAATAACATCTCCTGCATTAGTAAAAGGTGAATTTGCATGCAAAGGTCAAGGTCAAGGTCAGGTCACAAAAGTCACTGTCACTAAGAGGCTCAAAGAAAGTATTGTGACACCATGTTTTAGGGGTTATTTTTGCACGTAAAAAATCGAATAGCAAACAGACATTTTTTAACAACCTTGACCCCAATAACAGGTCAAAAATCAGGTATCTAAGTCAAAACATGAAACTGACTAATACGAATAACCAATGCCATGTTTTCTAGGTCAGTATTTGTGTCCTCACCTAAACACAAAATTGACATTTGTATAGATCTGTTCAGGTCAAAAATCCCCAAAAACGTATTTTTGAAAATGACCGGACATTATCCTACTTAATGCTTGGAAAGCAATCAAGTCACTGAAAAATGAAGAATATTACTTGAAATTCGTTTGGGTATTTATTACACTTTGAATTCTCTACATGATATTCCGTTTTTTTTAATACCTTGAGAACAAAAAAAATGGGGGGGAATTCTGGAAAACCAATCGCGGTTTTTTGGATTTTGGGGGTCGAAACCCAAATTTTGGAAAATCCGAAATTGCATTCTTGTAGGCGAATTAAATTTCCTTTCTCGATACCAATTTTGCGTTCTGCAATTTGCCTTAAAGTTATGTTTTCTACGATGCATTCAAAAACAGTAATCATTATTTAACCAAAAACTGGCATGACATGACGTCATCAAAAACGTCATTATCTCCCAAAGTTCTAAAAAATATATTAATTTTTTTAGGGACGACGTCAAATTGATGCCTGTATAAGGTAACTGAAACATTGACGTCGTTATCTCTTACGGTTTTCAAGTTATTGCGGAAATTCGGGGGGGATATGATTTCGAACCCCTACGCCGCGCGGTTAAGGGTGAGCTGGGAGGCCAGTCTGTCATTCACTGCACTACACAACAGCTGATGTAACGCTGCCGGAAATCACAGAGCAACCGTTTATCGCCTCAACAGTGAGCTGTTAATCTGCATACCCGTGAACGACCTTTCCCAGCCGGATTAATTCAGGATGTGGGAAATGGGGGCCGCCACTTCACGAATACACGGAACTAGAATTGGTAGTCTCATGACACGAGCTACCGCAAACAGCGTGTTGAGGCTCTCACAAACTACTGTTCTGGTGCTCTTGCAGGTCAATTAATATTTATTTACTTTTGGTTTAATAACATCAAGAGACTTAGAAGTTAAGGCTTTGGAGTGAAAAAAATGTCGAAAGGTAAATGACCGATTACTTAATATGCATATGTATATAACCTCTTGGGCTTATGATTTAATATACAAAAATAGCCAGGGTGCTAGTTCTTAGGATTTGAGGTCATCCATTATTTTTTTCTTCATTCTTCAATCCACACAATAAACGATCTTCTGTAATCAACAAGACGGGCGCTAACCTGATGGGCTGATGGCTGATGGGCAGAACATGAACCGATAAAACACAAACGAGACAAATCGGTGAAAGCATTAAAAGCACAATCATGCATCGGCAGCCCAACTCCACACGCCACGCCACGCCACGCCACGCCACGCAACCCCGCATGACACAACCACCCCTTGGCCCCCCAGGCCACTGGCTCACGACTGGCCACGCCAACGGGCCACGCAACTGGCCAACGCCAACTGGCCACGGCCACTGGCCCACGCCACTGGCACAGCCATGGCCCACGCCACAGGCCGATCTAGCCTGCCATATGATCGATCGTGAGTGATTTCTTCCATTTCGTATATGAAACATACATTGGAAAATGTTCAAGAATTTGACCATGGACTAAGAATATGATAATTTAGTTGTTAGTGGGCCATCACACATGAAGGTATAAAACGGCAACCGAAACACGGAACTTTGTACGAAGCATACAGCAGGGAGTCCGCGGCTCTCGAAAACGACGTATGTTTACGATGTAATGACGAATGAGATAGAACAAATATTAAAAATGTGCATGTTTTTAAGTTAAATGGTAACCTTGCTTCACTGTGAATATCAAATTTAACTAAAAGTTGTGGTTTTTCTGCTTTAAATGACATTTTGTGAATGACACAACAAAAATGTCAGCAAAAAACTTGAATGAAGTTTTCTATAGAGCCCCGATCTAATGAATAACACCGATAACAGAAAAAGTAACGAGCATGGTAGTGACGCCCCAATGGTTTGGCTTGCTGAGGCAAGTCAAACTTCCGCCCCAACTTTGCCCCCGCATCCAGGCGGGGTGATTGTATTATTTCTGCCGCCCGCCGCGCGCGCAGCCACACTGCCGTGCCTGCGAGAAGGTGGGGAAGATGGGACCCCCTGTTAACTTCCAAACCAAGCAACATAGAGCAACATGGTGAAAACCAGCATGTTGCCTGTCATTTGAGGAATATAACGGTATGCAATGTTTAGGTTTAAGACTAACGGTTGACCTTCCAGGTCAAGTGAGTGACCTCAACTCGACCACTTCCAGAAAAGCGATTTTGCTCTGTGAGGAAACATCGCAATTATAAATTGAATCAACATGTGAATAAAAGTCATATTCCTAGTCAAGTTGTGCACCAGAAATACTAAAAATATACATATTTTTTTCGCATCTGGTCGACAAATTCATAAAAGATGATTTTCACAAAATGACGTTATGAGTTTCTTACACTTAGGAAACACACTCAGTCAAAATAAATGAACTGCTCTGAAATTTGGTTTATAGGTATTTTTCATACCCATTGCTTTAACATGTATTTCGTTTTTTTAAATATTTCTGATTTTTTTTAAGTGATTTTTTCCTAACATCTAATTTTATTTCATTTTTGGGGGTAAAAAAAATGAAATCGTGAAAATCGCGAGATCACCAGTTCAAAAGAAAATGTAGTTTGGCTATCTTGCGTTCGTAATTAGGTTTGCCAATTGGCTACAAAACTATATTTTTAAAACGATTTTTTCAACATTATCAATCTTACCACCAACATGACGTCACTAAACGTCCTTATCTTTCAAACTTCTCAACTAATTTAATGCAAATCTGACAGCAATATGTATAATTGTTTTTCACATTGATTACTTGCAAAGTTCGGCAAGATAAACTTGATGCGTAGTGGAGTAATGTAAGAAAACCTCAGGGGAAGGTCGCTTTTAAAAACCCGTACGGCAAGTGTTAAAAAACATGAAAAAAAAACAGGATGTAATATGGAGAACCAAGCATGGACCGATTCTAAACAGGAAATTCCAAAGCAATTATCTATATTTTTGGGACTGTCTTGTGCCTCCCCAAGTAACTCAAGTCGTTGGCAATCAGATATGTGGCAAGGCAAATACGTGGCCGGCCTACGCCCGCCGAATCAAGCAGCCCATCTGGTGACCAAAAGAATGAGTTAAATCGATTGGAATTAGTACGAAATTGTTTTCCAAAATTTAATAATTACTTGCTCAAGTTCCATACCATGACCGGAAAGCTGGAAAAAGGTCATATGAGGCTTCAATTATCAGTTATGGCGGGCTAGATCGGGATTCTGGCCCATAGTGCACTGGCCACGCCCACTGGCCACAACCATCTGGCACACCACCTGGCCACGCCACGGCCACGCCACTTGGCCACGCCACGCCAACGCCAACGCCACGCCAACGCCACACAAACGCCACGCACGCCACGCATGTCCATCCATGCCCATGCCATGCCAATGCCATGCCATGCCATGCCATGCGCATGCCAATGCATGCCATGCCATGCCATGCATGCCATGCCATGCCACTCCCACTCCGGTAGCATGACGGGCAGTGTATGGTTGTTGCACAGTCATGCAACTGAGCCGTTGCTTCCCAGCGGTGTGTGACCAGACGAATCGCTCGACGAACTACCAGACCAAACCTCCGACGGATACCCAGGGCCGTCAGACCTGAGGGCTCAACGGAATTAAACTTAGCGGGGAACACGACTGCGTTGTGGCGCGTCTGTCAGCATCAAGAGAACTGGAATGAGGTAATTAAACGGGGACGAGCGTCACGCAAAGCGGCCATCGAGTAACGGCGGCAGAGGACGGCGGCAGCGGTCGTAGCAGGTCGGAGTGTTCCCATCTTGGGATATTATTTTTATGTGTATTCGTGTACCTGGTGTTTGATACAAATCTGACCGAAAATATGCCTTATTCCCCATCCCTGCGAAGAGTGACACCTTTGGCAACGCCATTCGCTCTCCAAGGTTCTGCAATTCCTAACACGCACCCGACCGCAGAGCTCTACCCACTCCCTATCCTGAACAAAGCCCGACGTCCAACCCCGGCCCTACCCTGAGCCCAGCCTGCCGACTCATCCCAGCCACGTCGACTCCACCCTGCCGCCCCTCCCTGACATATCCCGGCCCTATCCGCCTGCCCCCCCCGGCCCAAACCTGATCCTCCCCCACAAGCTCATCGATCATCGATCATCGATCATTGCCCCGGCAGCATGTTAGCACGCCCGAGAGCCGCCAGTCGCAGCAGCTGCTGCTGTTAACCGCTGCATCTAGCCGGGACGCCTGGGTTTACCGAGCTGCTTCTAGCCGGGACGCCTGGGTTTACCGAGCTGCATCTAGCCGGGACGCCTGGGTTTACCGAGCTGCATCTTCTAAGACCGGGACGCCTGGGGTTACGCTGGATCTAGCCGGACGAGGCCTGGTATTGCCGCTGGGTCTAGCCGGGACGCCTGGGGCAGCTGGTCGTCGAGATAGCTCAAAACGGTTCACAGCCCCGCCGTCACCGCCAGCCCCGCCGTCACCTCGCCTCGCCTCGCCTCGCCTCGCCTCGCCTCGCCTCGCCTAGCCTAGCCTAGCCTAGCCTAGCCTAACCT
Organism: Semibalanus balanoides; assembly: GCA_014673585.1. Classification (NCBI taxonomy): domain Eukaryota; kingdom Metazoa; phylum Arthropoda; class Thecostraca; order Balanomorpha; family Balanidae; genus Semibalanus; species Semibalanus balanoides. The sequence goes on along the minus strand of VOPJ01014734.1, from coordinate 49,523 downwards.
AGCCGAGTCTGGCCGCACCGGAAACCGAAGCGACTCCACCCGCAGTCGACACGCGAAACGGGAGGCGGCTCGGATGCCCAGTCACGCGCTACCGCCGAGCCCGCACCGGTCAGGTTAGCCCGCACCGGTCAGGTTGGCCCGGAGGCAGCTGGTGCACACGCGTGGCCACGTGTGGATTTCAACGAACGCCACCGCTGGGGGAGACCTCCACCACCGCGCCGGGGGAGCGGAGGCGACGCGTGCGAGGCGGGCGAAGTCGACGCACGTGGGGTTGTTTATGAGTTGAGAGGCTGGATCGGTTGGCAGGGTCACGTGCGTAGTGGAGGTTCGAGGGTGGCTGGGTCAGGAGGTGCCCGCGGCCTTTGCCAGGGGCTATGGGGAGGGTAAGTATGCGGGAAGTGTTTTCATACCATGAGCTGAGGTTGAGTTAGGATAGGACTAGGAAGGAGTATGATATCCTGAAGCTTCTGAGATGGGTCGGGACTGAGTATATTCATGATCCTATCCTGCCTCATTGAGTCACACAGACCTAGAAGGGGCCGAATCTTAGGCACCTGCAGAGGCGCAGCCAGGTGGGGGGGGGGTGAAAAGGAGCAATTGCCCCCCACCCTTACAGGTCACAGGGGGCCCATCGAGAATGGCCCAGATACCCTTTGCATTAGCTGAATGGGTTTAAAAAAACACAGAGGAGCCCTCAAACCAGGCGAGAGGTTACTCTGGTGCATGTAAAGGGCCCTCATAGACACTGACGGGCTTTTGAAGCCAACCCAGGGGGCCTCCTAAGCATGTCCAGGGGCCATTGAGCCCTCCCAGGCTCCCAAAAATATGCCCAAGGGCCTCTTGGGCATATCCAGGGGCCCATTCATCCTCCCAGGGGTAAACAACTACCCAGGGGCCTATCAAGCCTGTCCACTTCCAGGGGCCCATCTAACTTACTATTTAAAGAAACTCTGTATGTCTGTCTGTCAGTCTGTCTGTTCGTCTACACCGAGTTTTTGCCACATACATGTTATCCTAATTCGAAATGTTGTGAGGCTTGACACATTAGCATAACATTTTTTATAAGGAATCCATTTTGCAAATCGCATGACAACATCTACGTGTGTATTTGTGTGCCCCCTCATTTCCTAATATCAAACAGTCCTCTTACACTTTATGATGATGCCTGTGTTTATAAAAATAACACTTTTTACGTATGATACGCCATATGTTAGCGGAACTTTGTAAATAGATGCAGTCAAAATATTTTGTATGGATGCATTTCCGAGGTCAGGACCCACGCTAAGCAGTAAGCAGAGCTTGTTGCGCAGGTCCTGACCTCACCACCCAATCGCGCAATTCCTGTAGGCCGGCAGAATTTAGAGACAAAAGTTTTACGTGCCCGACATACCTGGACATTGGACACGGTCCGCCCCGATCACTGACATCGCCTGACCTTGGGTGCGACCGCTGTCACCGGCCGCAAGGCCATGTATGTATGTATGTATGTATGTATGTATTTGTCGTAAAAATATCCACATGGTGGCTCTTCCGATTTTTGAATCATAACAGTACAGTACATCGAGTCATTGACAAGTCTGACACTATATGCTAACCTACGATACACTATTCTCGTCATCTGACAGCAGTTCTGCACGTTTGAGTGGAAAAGCTTAGTTGATGTCGCGGCCCTTACTTCTGGCGGTAACCGATTCCATGCACCAATCGCGCGGCACACAAATGACCTGCGGGCGAGCTCGGTACGGAGTACAGACACGCGGGGTTTGAAGCATGAGGCTTTCAGAGCATCGCGTGGATCTGACAGACACATCAGATCTCGGCACCACCAAAGCACACAAACTATCTAGCGCATAAGGCGACCTCAGGAGGTGGTGCAGAACCAGAAGGTCACACTCGGTTAAAAAGTTTGCCCACATTGAGCTACCCGAGTGTCTTGGTGGTCTTCCGACTTTTTGATCATAACGCTACAGTATACATGAGTCATTGACAAGTCTGACACTATGATGGCGTACCCTACGGATACAACTATTCTGTCATATGACGGCAGCGATTTCGTGAACGTGTTTGGAGTCGGAAAAGCTTGCAGTTGATGTCGCGGCCTTACTTCTGGCGGTAACCGATTCCATGGCACCATCGCGCGGCCACAAATGACTGCGGGCGAGCTCGGTACGGGAGTGCGCGGCAGACCACCGCGGGCGTTGAGCATGAGGCTTTCAGAGCATCGCGTGAACGACAGACACATCAAAGATCTCGGCACGACCAAAGCACACAAACTATCTAGCAGCATAGGACCTCAGGAAGGGTGGTGCCGAACCCAGAAGGTCACGCTGGTAAAAAAGTTTGCCCACATTTGAGCTAACGCCGAGTGTCTTCAAGGCGGGGAGATATACTGTTGGGGGTCGGCTGGATCCGGTGCCTATTCTACCCGTCAAGAGAATCAGCGTGTGCTGGATTCTGTGCTTTTGCGGTTTTTTGACTCACCCCACACTGAGTTTCAGTGGCAAGTATCTATATAGGGAGTGAACATTGAACAAGGCCTGTTCACATAATTAACTATATTGTGTTTCGAATGGCCGTGATGGTCTAATGTAGCGAGACCCACTAGGATGCTATAACAAGCGCTGATCAGTTGCTGAACCTGACGTTTCCAGTCTAGGTTTGACGTCCAAAATGACGGCCATAGGACCTTACGGAGGGCGAAGGTTTCGCACATGTAAGGGTCTTTGCAGTCCCGTTAGTCACTCCCAAGTCGAGAGCGCCAAATAGCCGAGCGCCGAGCGACCGTTTAACCGGCGCTGCACTAGTCGGGATAGGTCAGGTAATTCCAGCGCTCTCCCACTGAGCTACTAAGGGCGGACTTTGACTACAAATAGGTCGAAACGTAGTGACGCATCAAGCGAATTATGAGGTGGCGCTTGGTAGGTGGCGCAGCAGCACATATGTAAGGTGGCGCTAGAGGAGTCCCAGGGGGCGTAAGAGCTCATTTTTTGGGCGGAAGCGCCATTTTGGAAGTCGATTCTTTCATGGAACGTCCAATAGGCGTCATCGTCTAAAATAAAAAGTATTGGAGAGCAGTTTGCCCCTGGCGCCCCCGGTGGGGGGCAATACGCCCTATGATAGTCACTTGACTGGAGATGTAATACAAATCATGCATGATCGTCCAGCGGAGCGGACGAGTAAGCACTAGTTAGAGTCTACAGCAAGGATAGGGTTGTCCAGGGAATAAAACTCAAAATTTGCGCGCCGTTCCGCGGCGCAATTGCACTAGAAATTGTATTATTTGCGGATACAAAAGTGTCATTTCTTGGCGCATTTAAGTGTTTAACATATATTGCTACTTTCCTAAATGATTGGGCAAAATAGTTCGCTTTGGCGCTTTTTAGCGCACTTTTAACCGCAAAATAAAATTGTAATGGGTCCGCACCATACGCAATGCGACGCACTGATGAGAATGCATATCCAGGGCATAAGACTAAAAACTTACGCGCCGCTCCGCGGCGCAATAGATTGAGGAACTCTACATATGTCTTGAGCCTAACAAAATTCGAAGTTGGTAAAGCTGAAACAAATTGGTGTCGCTGGTTCCAAAGTTGATATGCCAGTTTGCTAACTCCAGCTCCTACCATGCCATACCTGTCGGCTGTCATACTGCATTCTCCATCCTTGTATGTAACATGTCATTTCATCCGTTTTGCTTGGCCCTTTCAACGCGCGGGAAGGGGCCGTTTTAAGGCGCCGCCCTCTCCCCAGCCGAAATCCTGACTACATGCCTGGTTCAGCGGCCTTTTAAGGGTCCTGGGGGTCCTGGTCTAATTCAGCTCATCAAAAGTTTAAAGAAGAAAAATAGGAAAGGGGCCACCACAAAATAAAGAGGCCGAAATCCGTAGAGTTTTTCATATTCCGGGGTAACATTTTTCGGGGGCACCATGGCTGGCTTGCCCCCCCCCCTTCTGAACGTCTAGCTGCGCCACTGGGCACCTGGCATATCGCACTCAGAGCTTGAGAGGAACTGATGTCACGGGACCTTATTCGCGACTCCAGACATCCAATCATATCATCATCATCATCATCAACAGACCCGCCCTCTGTCAGGCCGCAGCTCCGAGATCGCCCGCCGCCGCGGCATCGGTCGATATACCTGATGAAATCGGTGCATCGCGAGTAATCCGGCCGTCACAGTGGACCCCATCATTTGCTCGTCATAACTCATATCAGCCATAGTCGGAGGCCGGTCACGTAGGGATCACCGGCCTCGGCAGCCTTGGTGCACGCGCGTGTCCTCCACTGCCGGGCGCGGGTCAATACTGCTGCCCGGCGGACGTGCCGGCGGCGCGGCCGTCTGAACAGCCTGAACAATCCCCGGCTCACGGACACATGCTGATTGCAAGCGGCGACGCAAACATTCATCGTCCTTGCGCGGAGGGATCAGGTGTTCGTTCTGGTGGATGTGTGTATGGTTTGCCGAGCTGTATGTCCCTAGGTTCCAGGACAGGATGACTAGAGTCGGGGTTAATGATCGGCTCTGTAGGGCAGCGCTACAACATTTACTCAGGGAGGACCTACTATTTCCCCGACACATCTCCTATCTCTGTAGGGCAGCGCTACATCATTTACTCAGGGAGAACCTACTATTTCCGACACATCTCCTATTGGTCGGTATCTTTAATAACAAAAATATAACTGTATTTATTACCAGTGTCCTTGAGGTCTAACAAGTAAGGAAATAAATAAATGGCATCGAGCACATGAAATACATTTAGTATATTAAGTTAGCCTAATACGAGTACATACAGGGTGTAACGAAATTATCCGGACATCATGTTTTCCGCTCGTATCGAAAGGCGCCCGCTTCAGTTGTAATGGCTACATGCCCAGGTTGTTGCGCAGGTGGTGGTAGACCATCATGTGGGAGATCATGTAGGCTGCCTGGGTGAGCTGTCGGGCCAGTTTCCGAGTCGATTGGTGAAGTTTCTCCGCCGCCATCATGAATCTCTTGGCCACTGGGTGGAGAGTGGTCTTGTGGCCGCGACCGGGCTGGGTCTGCAGGTAAAGCCCCAGCTTGTCACGTTTCAGCCAGACGTGCAGCTGACACCTATCTAACTAGAATGACAAGATGCGACAGAACGATCATTCTGCTGTCTCAATTACATGAATCTTCCTGCGAAAAGAAGCGAAAACCTGGCCTATCTTCATCAAATCATGATAAGCCCTGGAACAAAAACTGAAAGTAGACTCTGGCAAGAGTGCACCCGATCCCGATAATGAGGTTCGAGGTACAACACCTCGAAAAGTACAGGTCCCAGAAAGGCATGAAGATCAGCACGAGAATAGTACGGATTCAACTTAAAAAATTTTCCCACCGCTCCTACCTCCACACAGGGACGAGTGCGAGCGGAAACTGCGCAAAAATAGATTTCCGGATAATTTTGTTACACCCTGTATACGGGACGGCAAACGCAAAGTAAAAGTAACTGATAGGCAATAGACATGCGTCTATTATTTTTTACATTTTTGTGATGAGGTGGAGTGCAGGAATGCTTTGTAAGGAAATGTTGCATACCTTATCTACACGCTACAAATGCCAGCAACATTTTAAAAGCGATCACAAAAATTGTAGAGATATAACGTCCGTCGACATGAGCGTGATCTTCAAGGCCGTGAAACACCTTAAAACAAAACCACGGTAAGCGCGCCCGTGCGTTGCAATAAGGTGTACGGCAGACCGCAATAAGGTGTACGGCGGACCACCCAAGCGTGACTAAGGGCGACGACTGAGGTGCTCCTCCTCAGCCGACTAGCTCCACTTGGCGGATGGCACGCGCAGACACGTGACCAAAAGCTCCTTGGGACAGCAGAGGTCGCCGACCGCCTACAGTGCAGAGCCGCAGCTCCAATGGCACGTGCCTTATACTGGCTTCTGTCGCTCAGCAACGCCACCGCCGAGCTGACACGACTCATCCATGCGCAATCGAGCGATGACACACAGCAAAATCACGCCTCGCATGAGAGCATAGACACAGCTCAGTCGCATCGAGCTGACCACAGCTCAGTACGCCGCCGAGCTGACACAGCTCAGGTCACCAGCCGAAGCTGACACGTCTCGTGCGCCGCCGAGCTGACCACAGCTCGAGAATCGCATCGAGCTGAACACAGCTCAAAGTCGCATAACAGCTGACCAACAGCTACAGATCGCCATTAAGAAGCTGCGCACAAACAAGCAATCAGTCGCATCGAGCTGACACAGCTCAGTCGCATCGAGCTGACACAGCTCTCAAATGGTTCAGCACGCAGGACGGAGCCGCTTCTGTTGTCATGGTGATACCCACAACATGGCAGCCGTAAACGGCACTTGTGGAGGGTGCCAGAGCTGGACGCGCCATGCAGTTACCAATGCATGTGTTACGCGCATTAATCCCGCATTCATGCGCTGCTTCAGCTAAAATGCACTGTCAGCCGCATATGTTATGCACTCAGCCAGCGAGCAGTCCACCGGAACAAAGACATTCCTTGCTATTAGTAATGCACACAGGCACTGACGGATCCAGAACGTTGGCTGTAAGCGATTTGGACGGGAGGCTAAATTTCCAAAAGTTTTAACACATTTGTAAAGCTTATAGGATTTGGCTTCCTTGTATGTAGTACAATGAACATACATACCTTATTATACGGTTTAAAAAAACATGCCTAAGTAAAAGTTTATTATATTTCCTTTTTCATTAGAAAATGTGTCAAATTTCGCCAGTTTCGGACAATTTGGGGGGCTAAAGCTCCTGCCGCCCTCCGTTGGATCCGCTTGAGCCCACAGGCGATGGTTTAACCGCGCTTGACCGGGGTCTCAGTCGAACACCATTGACCGGGGGAAAATATTCCCCCTCATTATCTCCAGAACCAATGACCGCAGCTAGACGCGCCAGGCGGCGTTCGAAAACTCTCATTGATACGCATGTAAATCATACTAGAAATATTTGAATTTAGATCACATATCAGGTCAAGGTCGGGTCAAAGGTCAAAATCGAGACATTTGAGATTATGGACCATAGTTACTTTCATCCAGAGCCTTTGATTGCGACCATGATCACCCAAAGCGCTCCCAAAGGTATAATACACAATACATTCCGCATGAGCTCAAATGAGATTTTTTGTAAAATTCAAGGCCAAGGTCAGGTCACATATGGTAAATATTCGTAAAATATTTTCGAAAGTCATGTGACACATGTTCGATGGGCTGTTTTATATGTAGAATTAGGTAGCGATAATAATTTTACCATCTGAACTCATTTAAGCGAGCCAGTGTCAAGCTCAGGTCAAGTTCAGGTCACAAGAGGTCAAACTTTGAAATTGATAAATCTTAACGAAAAGGGGCATGTTTCTTAACTAGTTTTATCTCATAAATACAATGCTAACACTTATTTGTCTTCATGGGTGTAACTTTAATGCAAAGGGGGGGGGGTTGTAGCTACAACCCCAATAATTTTGGAATTTAACACTACGCCTATGACGAGATGTGGTAGAAATGGACTCTTAACAACTAAGTGCAACCCCAATGATTTTCAAAAAGTTACATCTTTGTCTTTATCTTTTCAAAGAAAGCAAAAAAAAACATGAAAAAATGACGTCATGACATACTAAGTAGCCATAAGTAAGTCACAAATAAAGATGTTTTGAAATTTGTGTTCGGTGTTTTTCATATGTGGTTCTGAGACATATATTCCGTTTTTTAAACATCCTATATTTATTTTATTTTGTGGCAATTAAAAAATGAACTTTTGGGGGTCAAAAAACAGAATTGTCGAAAATCCGAGATAGTCGTTTTGTAGATCCAAACATTTTCTATCTTTTGACGTTATTGGTTTGCATTTTAGTCAAAACGTGGTCTTAGTACGGCCTGTTTATGTTTAGCTGATTTTATCGTCAAGCTCGTGTGCAGTACCGTCAAAAAATAGTTATATCTAAAAAATTGATCGACGAAATTTCTTCAATTTCACAAATAAGATGTAAAATTGATGTGGTAGAAGGTAGCAAAACGAAGTTGCATGTTGATCGCGCCATTGTGTTTTGAGGTATCGCGAAAACTCGTCAGGGGCAATATCCTCCCCCAGTCAAGCGCGGGTTAAATATAGCACACAGGATAGCAGTACTTTATCTGCAGAATAGCAGTACTTTATCTGCAGAATAGCCAGAGTGCTTTAAAACATATATTGTATTAAAACAATTAAGTACAAACTCACAGCCACGGCACTTGTGCCGGGTCTGAACTCAGGCAACGTGAACTGGTGTCAGCCATGAACTGCCCAGGTTAGCTGACATGTCTAGCGAGCCTTTATGTCGCACTTCACCACGACAAAGCTATGTAAGCAGCATGCAAGAAGCGGGGCACGTGCCTTTCTTGTCTTTGCATACTGTCTTACCACCCCCGTGGCCGAGGGAATGATGGGGTCAGAACCTATTGACACTGAGACCACCGAAAGTGATGAGCTGTGGTCCGGCAAACACGAGGATCGATTGCAAGCTAGGTCAAGAGGGATCGATCAGGCAGTGCAGGAGGTTGTTATGTCACGGCACTATATAGCCGGTGGGTATGAAAGCCATCAGCGGCCGCGATCTTATCTACGCAGTCGGCCGGAGGTAACATTATCGGCTAAGCCACGGCGCTCCATTGAGTTCGGGGCACGGGTGACAAGTTCCGCCTGGTACCGAATATTGAACCTCAGCCGCTATGCAAAGCATTCAGCACCGGAGTCGGTACTCATAGTGCACCACGCAATTGATACCGGTGACCGACGACCGTGCAGTGTGTGGCTTATATGTTTTTAAATAGCTGTGTTACTCTGAATATGTCGGAATGGCTGTTGATGAATGTAAAACAGTGGTGCATCGCGATCAGCGTGTGCAGCCGTGCGTACTAAGTAGGTACTGCTGCGTACTATGTAGCTACTACTGCGTACAATGCACTGACAAAGTGGTTTGATGTTGGCATGCAGCGTAGTACAGGAACAAGCGGCATGACATTCGCATTGTTCTATTATTTCAGGATCACAGACAAAAATAGTTGAATGTTGAAGTTGAATGTCTAAAGCAGGACGAATCGTCTTGTCATTCGACATCACTTCATTAAATGACACAATTGTTTAACACTGTTGCAAGCATTCACTCTATGGTGTGAAGGGTTTGCACTTTGCACTACCTTATAAGGTGACCCAGCTATCAAATATCGTTCGCCAGCCCTGGCACCACCTGAAGCTCAGTGACCTAACTGATCAGCCGGCGGGCTGCGTTTCGTCACTGACGTCATCCGGCGGCGGGGTTACCAATGCCCCCCCCCCCAACCCCCACCCCTCTCCTTCACTCCAGATCAGGACAGCCAGTGAGCAGCCAGCCGCCGCCCTGCCCTGGGGCTATGCCGGATCACGGTTCGCAACAGACCAGCGCGCCGCGCGCCTCACGGAGCTGCTCTCGACGCTGCTCAACTATCAGTCGCCTCACGGAGTCACGGAGCTGCTCTCGACGCTGCTGTACAATCTGCTGAGTAACCCTCTCTCACCGCGCCTGCTGCCACCGTCACCGCGCAGCCGACCGCGGGCGGGCGGGCGGCGACAGTCACGCGACTTTCTCGCGTTGCGCGCCGTCGCTGTATAGAGTTCAGTGGCGCCGTCGCGACTCACGACGCGCTGGGCGAGCTGCCAACTGGGGCAGCGCGGCGGCGGCGACGGCGGGGGTGGCGGGGGTGGCGGGCGGCGGCGACGGTGACACCGCGGAAGAGTGTCTTGCCGTTTGCCGGTCGGTCTCTTCCTGTCCGACCGGTCAGGGTCGCCTTCCGCAGTGGGTTGGTCGAAACACTGCACCGCCCTCTACCCACCCGCCCCCGCCCATCAGCCGCCCATCCGCCGCCCCCGCCCATCAGCCGCCCCCGCCCATCCGCCGCCCACGGATGGCTGACGCGGCCCTGCACTGGTCACTGGTCGGTGATCGGGGAACGCTCAGGTGCTGGATCGCGTGTTCATCAGCCACCTGGCCGGCTTGGTCGCCGTGCCGGGTTGGAATCGGCTGACACCAGCGAGCTGTCTAGGGTCGGGAGACTCGGGCACGGTGTCTGCCGGTGAGCTGAGCCGCATACCTGAGGAGTCAGTGGGTAAACAAACACAGCCGTCAGGTGGACTTTCCTTTCTGGCTGGGTCAGAAGCGCTGCAGCTCAGGTGACCGAAGCTGATTCAGGGCCCAGGGACTGTGCCCGTACCCCTCCCTCCCCAACCGCCTGAAATCGGCGCAAAATTGACACATTTCCTGATATACATAGAAGATAATATAGGGAACTTTTAAAAGGGAATGTTTATTTTTTATCAGCTATCAATGTATGGTATAAGCAACTGAAATTCGATGAGTTTGCATACTTGTGTGATAATTTTTGGGATCCCCCAAACCACCGTTCTGGTTTAACCAGTGCCTCATGATGTTGTTCTGATTCTCATCTAGTAAGAAATTAAAAAAATCCGCCAAAATAACTATAAGTGACATGATAATCGACATCAATGTAATAAGCTAGAGGCCGCAAATATCAGCAAGCTTACCATTTCGTTGTACTTTTGCCCACTGCCAGGGACCGTCTTTGCTAACTGCTGAGCCTATCTTTGCTGACTGCTGATCCGTCTTTTCTGACAGCTAATCCGTCTTTTCTGACTGTCGAACCGTTTTTGCCGACTGCTGAGACATCACTGCTGACATGAGCCGCATTTGCTGACTGCTGAGCCGCCTTATTTGCCGCTATTTCCTGACAGACGTCAGCTTTTCACTATTCAGGGCCTTTGTTCTGAGTACAATATATTCAGTGTACCGTTAAAGGCAGGCGTAGCACACAATCGTCAGCCATCCAAGCATCCGGTCATTCCAGATTCTCCTCAGTAAAGACTCGAACATGAATGATGTTGACTGTTTCATCATCATCATCATCTTCAACACGTTTGTTTGTTTTTACGTTTGATACAAGAGACAACGCTTGGCAGATCCAGCGCAAAACCACAAGTGTGCTTGATTCTAAGCACTGGTTCTGTTGGCACACTTATTCATAAGTCACTCTGCCCCCGCCACAACACTGGTCAGTACAGAAACGCCGAACCAGCCGACCGTCCACTCGCCTCGCCGGGGGTCACCGCGTCCGTAACTGAGGGTAGGAATTTAGGCAAAAAAGAAACGTTGAGAGTTCATTTTTTTAATACAGTGATATTGGCCGACCGTCACCCTCGTAAGTTTGCTAGTATAGTGTTTCAGAAGGACGACAAACACCAATCTCGATATGAAGATCTGAAGATTTATATAAATGCCAAGCAAAATGCAATGAGATAACACTTAAAACGGCATCATACATAACGCTGATGATTTATTACTGCGCAAATTGCATGCACATTTGCTATCGTCAGGTCCGCTTTTCCCATGGCTTTATTATGAACAGTGCACCGGCTGAGGTAAAAACCAGGGCTGTGAGAATAGGAGGGGTGCTGAGTGCAGTTGACATTAGCTCCACTCCCACCTACAGCGCCTCGGTGGCTGTAGTAGGAGGGGTTGCTGAGTGCAGTTTACTTAGGCTCCACCTCCCACCTACAGCGCCTCGGTGGCTGTAGGATAGGAGGAAGGTGCTGGTGCAGGTTGACATTAGCTCCACTCCCAACCACAACGCCTCGGTGGCTGTAGGGTAGGAGGGGTGCTGAGTGCTGTTAACATTAGCCCACTCCCACCTACAGCGCCCGGTGGCTGTAGGGTAGGAGGGTGCTGAGTGCAGTGACAATTAGCTCCACTCCCACCTACAGCGCCTCGGTTGGTGTAGGGTAGGAGGGGTGCTGAGTGCTTGTTGGACATTAGCTCCACTCCCACCTACAGGCGCCTCGGTGGCGGTAGGGTAGGAGGGTCGCTGAGTGCAGTTGACATTAGCTCCACTCCCACCTACAGCGCCTCGGTGGCTGTAGGGTAGGAGGGGTGCTGAGTGCAGTTGACATTAGCTCCACTCCCACCTACAGCGCCTCGGTGGCTGTGGGGCTCTTCGCGTTACGCCCAGTCAAGTCACGATCAGGAAATATTATCGGCAAACGGCAGCGGGCATTTAGGATGTCTCACCACAAATACCTAAGAAGCGCGCGGAAGCTCGGCAGGATGGCAGGTATGTGATCTGTAAAATTATGGAATAAGGAATGGAGTTGAAGCTGCACACTTAAAGCGCATCATATGTTCGAAGGTTAAATGACAAATCGTATTTCCATTGAGATTCGTACAGAAAAATGATCATACGTTTTGAAAATAACATAGTCACAGTCTCGCTTTAAAATGCAAATAATACAGTGAAATCAAATTCATCTACTTTAATCTAAAAGTCCGTAGCCGTCAGCTGCTGTTTTCTGGGTCTTGGATTCAGACTTACGGCTGGCATTGCTGAACCTGTGGCTTCCACGAAGAACACAACACTGAGCCAGTGGGTGAAGCTACGAACGCCATTCAGAATTTGTGAATCATCGGTACCGATTTATATTTGTCTTAAACTTAGCGAGACAAACCAGTCCTTTCATTGGAAACTATAACCTGGTACGTGGAATTCGCTGCGGCAATCAATATAATACTACTACTCACATATTACTAAATTTACCTTTAAATCAGCATAAAATCGTAGGGAAACAAGGATGTTCAAAGAGCACCAGGTACATTTGCAGCAATATGCAGCCTCGTTCTGTTCACTTGATAAGCGATACGTAGTAGCATATCATGTGCTTCTCTTTCCCTGACGTGCCCTACGCCCACCTGATTAGGGCTTGAAGGTCTTGAATTCCGGCATTTCTTAAAATGTAAGGAATACGGAGAATGTTAAACTCACTCGACAACTCAATAAGACCTTCAAAGCAATATCTTAACTGCCATCTTCGCTCAACGCACCACATTGGGCAAGGAAGCTATTAATTTCTAAGAAATGTTCCCTTTTTTATCCATGACAATTGTCTACATTTCCTTTCTTGATGTAATTATACCAGTTATATCGTGCTGGTCATCTTTTTGTTTCGGGTCCGTGCAGTTGGCCATTCGCCCCCCACGCTCCCTCCCCTCTTCCCCCATAGCCTAGCGAGCAGTTGCTTTCAGATCGCTGATGGTTTACCTTTACAAAGTTGATGGAATTCCCAACTCGCCAAGCTGCTAGCTTACCAGCGCTTCAATTATGACTGACACATGTTCACACAGAACTGTTTTACTGCTGCCTATATTGGACCGCCGCATGGAAACATACTTTGAAATATCGACGCGACCACTTTGGTCATCATACTGTGGTGACGGCTCAGAGTTTATTACGACGCGCGAAGCGCGAGCGAGTCCTCATTGAATATCATATTTTTTTTACATATAAGCGGCCGACCCGGCCGGCCGCGACGCTGGTCAGAAGCTTATATCTTTTTGAATCCCGCATCGATGACAAAGCGGTTCGCCATTTGATAGCCCATTCAATGATAAATTATGATTATTAACATGTTTTTGTTTCTCATGTGATGGTTAGCATGGCGCGTGACACGCTGCCGCGTTCAGGGGTGTTCAGAACAGTATTATCCTGCTTGTAGCGAGAAAACGGCTTGACCTAATAAAGCTAAAATTTGGTGTTGATGTGGCTGCAAGAGATCACAACCACTGGGCAAGGTTGCACAGCGTTCAAACTCTGGGTCACCACTGCACGATGCGCACGTGGCACCCCGTTACGTCCACGAAATTGCCATGCAAAACATCGTTTGCCATACCGGACCTATATCTCGACAACCAAAAGTTCGTAAAGACACGGGTAAAGCACCAACGCGTAGAGAAACGATCTGCCCGCGTATGCACTATGTGTTCGATCAGCGGCGCGTGGAACGTGCAAAATTACTGGGCTATATAAGCGCAAAATCATAGTTTATGACTCTTCACAATTTAAATCAGTGCTCAGACCTATGGGACGTTAAGCGATGAAACAAACACCAATCTGTAGGACAATGTACCGTCTCTAAAATGCATTCAAAAATTTATGTTTCAGCAGTATTTCAGGGTGTTTAAAATCTGTCAGAATATTTTTATTGACATTTTATTAATATTTCTTCTTAATTACACCGCCGCTAGCGCTTCAAAAACCAAAGCGTGCTAGACGATAAAAATGATGCGGCTGTAAAGCGCAATCAAATCCATCTAATAACCACCCAAAATGATTTTTGCCTACAAACATGAAGCTTATAATTGCCAGAATTTAATAATAACGCATCAAAAACCTATTTAGTTTAAAGTATCGATTTAGTTCGGATCTATTGCGACGGTAAAAACAACACAGCGAAAAAATTCAAATGCATGCTTTGCACAAGACGAACCTCCGTTGGACGGGTGATAAATTGACACGGATTTATTCGGACTCGCTCGTCCTTCGCCGTTTAAGGCGTCTTACTGGTTGATATGTTCACGATATTTTCACCATATCACACAACATATGAAGTATATTTGTAAACACCATGTCCACCAAAATATGAGTTTGAGTTAACGACAATTATTTCACAATACGGTATGTGATACTGACCGACATGTTCAGGCTAATGTGTATTGTTAACTGGCATGTTAACCATTCTGTATGTATTCCTGTCCAAAAATGGACACATTACTGACTTCCATGTTCCGTTGCATGTATGCAACTCGCTGCCAAATGCCATTGCAGTCCAGTGACGACGGCCAGGTTATATAAGGGACAAGCTTTTCCAGAGACAAGCCACAAGCGCGCTCGGTCTCCGCACATGCCTGCCGAGTAGGGACTGCGCCGCAGCCGGAGCGGCGGACACCGCGCACCACTCCACGACTCCGGTATACAGACCAGGAGAGCACCGGGCGGCCGGAAATGAGGAGCGTGACGGTGTGACCCTGCCCGTCACCAGCTAACGAGGTCACCCGTCCCGCCACCCCCGACCTGCCGCAGACACCCAGCACGGAACTGCAGGTCTTGGCGGCGACGCGACCGACTGCCGCGACGTGATCACGTGACCCGGCAGCGGGCCACCTTTCCCTGACAGGCGGCAGTGACCGGCAGCGCTGCCTGGTCCGTGCTGCACCCGTCCCGCGGCGGGCCGGCCGGCCGGCCAGCGACAATACATCACCGCCAACGCCTCCTTTTCCTCGCCACGCAATAACAAGTCGTGAAAAATGCAGTGCGAAAGCCGCCTGTCTCCTCGCAGTCCAGGTGTCCTCGGCGATCAACAGTGCGTCGACGTCCGCGTTCGATAACGCACGCACAGCGGCCGCCGTCGGCGTCTTTCCTGTACCGGGTGGCCCGGGTGTCCCAAATTAGCGTCACGACCCGGCCGGCCGTTTCCGCGGGTGTCGCGCTGCCCCGACCCGTGCACCAGTTCGGTTCCGTGCACAGTCTGCTGACAGAAGTGGGTCACGCTTGGAAGACGGGTCCTCGCGCTGCGACCAAATCCTTCCTGGACAGACCGGCAGAAATCAGCATGAGCCGGGACGGCGGCGCTGCGCCGCTTCCAGGTCTGCACAAACCGGCTGGAGCTCCTGCCCCCCAGCTCGGTCATCGTGCAGCAGTCATGTGGGATAGCTATGTCGGTCAAACGTGATGGCTTCAGCTCCGCCGCTCACTCGCTCGCTCTCTCTCCAGCTGCAAGCTGGTGTCACATCCCCGCTCATCCCCTGTCATCCCCCTGTCATCCCCCTGTCATCCCCATGCCATCCCCTTCCATCCCCTTCCATCCCCTTCCATCCCCTTCCATCCCCTTCCATCCCCTCCATCCTACCTGTCCCCTACCGTCCCTCGCTCTGAACACACTACAGAGATGCAGAATGAGGGAAGGCACAGCAGGGCCAGCGGCGGTAGGCGCGGCCCCGTGGGGTTTGTGAGCGACAAAATTAGACAGAACAAGACATAATTGTGTTTATGTGATCAAAACATTAATAAAATATAATTATACTTACCATATTTCAATAGAAAGGGCTACATTCGTGCATAATTGCGTGACTGCCACTGGCGGATCCAGGTCAATCGGCCCATAGAAACCCACATGGCACGTGACATGAAAATAGCCTCGGGGCGTTGCTCCGTTTCACTTCCTTTCTATACTTAAAGAGCGGTAATTTCAAAAGTTGAAAAGTGACCGCCATTAATTTTACACGTTCTTATAAGATGTTACGTTTATGTATTGTGCCAAGTTTGGACTAGTTCCAAGCGGGCGAACTTATATATATAAATGCTTTACATTATGTTCACCTCGTCAGGTCAAAGGTCATAATGAGGTCACGTGAATTTTGTACAACTTTGCCAAATGGTCAAACACTGTGGAGTATTCGATATTAGCTTTATTCCGCTAAGTCTATTAGCACAGAAGATATAAGCGTTTGATTGACATAAAGTACGCAAAAAACATGACCTTGGATGACCTATAAATATGGTCATTGAGGTGACCTGGAGCTTAACATTGGTGTGTATGTTTCTTTCACTTGACACTACATGTGTACCAATTGTCATCAATATCTGAAAGGGTCGGGTACGAAACCTCTTTTTTGTGCGATTTGACGTGGCCCAGGAGCTAGTCAGCATTTAATCATGAATGTATGACATTTCAGTGTGTAATGTGATGTAATAAATACTCTGTGAAATGCACCGTATACCATGTACACTGTACAGGTATACATGATACAGATGTATGATTAATGATATGTGATACAGAGTGTGCAGTATCATATACCAATATATGAAAATGCACGGCATGTGCAGGCATCACGACACATCACCCTGCAGACGGAGCGGACGGCTGCGGAGAAGCCGGATACTTATACGATATATGATGTGTGCGCGGTCCGTTACCTTCCCGAAATCATCAATATTCGTCTGACGCACGGGTTGCAAACGACGCAGAGTATGCGACAGACAGGCAACAGAGCCGCCTGTTCTGCATGCGCAGTGAGCACGAGCAGACCGAACAGTTTTGAGGATTCAGTACAAGGGGAATATTCACCCTTTTCCACAAAAATGGAGTTATTACTTGAAATCGACGGACGATACAAAGATATGTTGTAAATTCATCACATTTTGCATTATAACTTTCCTAGTTAGAGTTTATATGCGCTCCACACTTTAACGACCGGTACTTGCAAGCAGAAATGTGCCAAGGCCAAAACATAGGATCCAGGATCAACAAGATCCCACGACAAACTGATTTTCCAGGATCCAGGATCTAACAAGATCCCAGATCTTCGATCCTAGGGATCCTGGATCACGTATTTTTTATCTTGGCACATGTTTGATCATCACATGTAAATCTTACACCATTGACATTGAGTGTGGGAATTTTAAAGCATGAAATAAATACATGCATTCTTATATTTAAGCACCACACAAAAAAATGAAATATGCTTAACAAGATCCACAAGATTCCAGGAAAAATTTGATTTCCATGATCCAGGTTCCAAAGGATCTCACGATTGTTTTCTTCCCCAGGATCCAAGATCCAAAGGATCCGACGAAAAATAATTTTCGGTATCCAAGATCCACATGATTCCACGACAAAATCCTGCAGGATCCAGGATACAACAAAATCCCATATCTCGGATCCTAGGCATCCTGGATCCCAGTTTTTTTTTATTTTGGCACATGTCTGCTTGCAAGTTCTGTTGGTCTTTATCAAACTGCGGGCTTTTTCCATATTGTTTTTGTACGCAATTGAGTGAAAAATATTTTTTTGCGTTCTGCTTGTTGTGATTATATGCCCGCCGTTCCTCTACAATCAACAGCCATTTAATACAAAAATGTAACCAAATTAGAAGTTAACCGATGCATAATTACGGTGGCCTAGTTAGTGGTTGCGACCCCCAATTTTGTTCTTCAAAATTGCTTCATTTTCTTTTGATAAGTTGTATGTTCAAAGTTTGTCTCTGACTGTGTATAACACTATGAACTTTTTCCAAAAAATATAAAACAATAAAAAGACAATTAAATCGGAAACTCATCGACACACATGGACGGCGATCTATTTAGTGTCGGGAGATTTGTTTCTTTGACCAATCAGGGACGTTGTCACGCTTCTTGGCGCACTTACTTCATTTCAGGCACGAAGACTTGTTTGCATCATGGTTGGAAAAAACTTTGAAACTTTCAAGCACGCAAACATCCTTAGAAAAGATGTTACCTGCATTTGATGCGTGTAACGTAACACAATACTACTTGCTAGATTACGACGATGAAATTTAACATTCCAAATAGCTCATCTCTTGGGTCAGTAGAGATGGGAGTTCAATGGACGATGTTGTTCCTGAAGAAGAGTAAGGAGTCTGAATGGTGGAATGAGGGGAAATGCAACATCGTTTTCTTTTTCATCATCATAAGACTGGAAACAAAACATCAAAGTTAATGATGCACCAACCATCTTTGTTTCTCAAAAGTTACGTCGGGAACTTGCTCAGTACCATTTTGATGAAAAACCCGGGGTGTTTTTTTATTTAATTCACCAACCCAAAAAACACCAAAACCCGGGTATAGGTAATGGGAAGTGCCAACCGTGTTTTATTTTACATATATAGGACGTAGGGAAAGACGCGTTGTCAGTGACCATGAAGCACACTAGGTGCTTGCTTTTTTCTCTCTCAAAACTTACAGCTTAGAATAAAGAAATAATCGTATTTTTTAGATTTAACCACATCATTGTTATACCAAAACAGAAGTCTGAGAAATTGTTGTTAAAATATCAAAATGTGAACATTTCCCTTTAATTATGTATGGGCTTCCCACGTTACATACTTATGTTACTCAGGAATAAACGTTTGAAATCTACTGCTTGGCGAATGTTTGTCATAAGTCACCAATAATAATATTTCAGACTGCTATAAAAACCGCTCAGTTTTAGCTGAGCAGTTTTTATAGCAGTTTTTATGGTAGGTGTATGCATGTACAAGAATTGCGCATTTGTAGCGGCATGCATAAGTCATGGTTGTTTACATTTTTGGTCCATGTGAACTTTAAAAACACAGTTTATGCTGTTTATGGAATCGGTAGACGTGACCACCCTATAAATATACAAGGCTAATCTTGAAGGCATGCTGGGTGGCTACTACTCACGACAGGCGGGCAGCGACCATGCACAAGTATATTGTACCACATTAGGGGAAGCTTTGGATAAACACACCGATAGCAATGGTCAAATATGTCGAGGATCGAAATGTACAAACGAAATAGCTCCTCAGAGATGAGCGACTGTTAATTAAAGCTGGGTAGGATCAATGTTTAACTTTAAACAACTGGCGTGTCTGGGTGTTTGTCATTTGTAGCTCAATGTATGATGTGCTTCGGCGTTCCATTTTTAAATATTTATCAAAGACCTTTATAAGGTCACATGTTAGATTTTGGACTCATTGGCCGCAAGCACGAATATTTATGCTGGCACTCTGTATTATACATATTTAGACATGTCATTGCACGGCGACATTGAATGAGTAATGTTGATATATGAGAGGTGTCTAAAAGTTATTGGTGCAACCAGGAAGGAGAAGGAATTTCGCGATGAGACTTGATGGATCAAATAGTCTATTACTAGTGTTAACCCGTCCGCTCCACTGTACGATCTATGCATACAGACTGTATTTTTACTTTTCTTATTCTTCATATTACCGAGGTACTCACCCGTCAAGGGATCGTGGTTTGTTTTCAATTCGGTGCGAACGGCCATATTTTTTACGTTTACTGCTAAACCCCTTCTCCGTGCTATAGGTGTCACTGGTGTGCGCATTAAGCGTCATTGAGATTCTATATAGGTGGCACTGGTGAGCACAAACCGCAGCCCGTGCCTCGCCGCGCTGGTGGCGTATAGTTTAAGTTCCGCCCATCAGAGGGCGGGCGGCGGTATTATCGGTGGAAGTTGTATCGCGTTATTTTTTATAACACAGTCAGACATTATATTTACTTGTAGGAGGACGGTTTGATGTTGGGAGATGTAGGAAGCAGAATAATACACACACACACACACATGACACACACACACATCTTGTCATGCGATCTGCAAAATTATTTATTAGATACTATTCAATGCTAATGTGTCGAAACTTCTTAACATGTCGTAATTATGATACGTATAAGGAAAAAGTTGGATGATGAACAGACAGGCAGAATGACAAACTTTCTTTACATAGTAAGTTAGATTGAGACATCATTCACTGATACAAATAACTTGTTTTTTGCATATTTCATTTTATGGTACAATAATACGTATTTAAATATATCGTTTAATTTATATTAAGCGCGAAGATATTATTAACATGGTATACGACTTACGAGCTAGGCCAAAGAGAAGCGACATGTTCCAGAAAGCGCTGGTTCAAGCCACATTCTTGCACACACAAATACTAAATTATGAACATGCATGAAGAGCTGTAAGCAGTATATTGGCTGCCCTGTCATTCTCCTTCTAGCAGAGTGGAATAGAGTAAAACCAAAGTCAAAGTATTCATAGTTCGCCCGAAGGCGCAAGTTAAGTTACCTTATGTCAATGATTGATGTCCATGATTCATCAACATTTTAAGCCTATGAATTGAGAGCCGTATCTCCGCTCTTTTTTGTCAACCCAATAAATTGTTTAACACTCATCGTTACAGTCGTTCCATTATGTATGTTCCTGTTTAACTAGATGGCGCTGAGGTCGAGCTACAATGCCTTTCGGTCCGAATGTGGAGTACCGGAGTACCCACAGTGACAGCCCGACCGCACGTGAAACTGAGGGAGGAAGGAGGGGCGCCTTTGTCCAGCAGGCAGCAGGTACTACCACAATTTGAGACCCCACCACACTTCTGAGGTCTGGCCAGCAATCCGTCCGGACCGAAGAGGGGAGGGTGACCGGTCAAGGCGCGTGTCACCCGAACCCTCTCTTCCTCGCCCCACCAACAACGCCAAGCCGCTCTGACGTGTCTTCAGGGCCATGCGAGATTGTGAGGTGTCTAGGTGCGACTTTTTAGCCAGAAGCCAGGGCTAACTCGCGATGGAAGGATATTTCAAGTATTGCAAAAAGTATCTGTGTAATCAAAGAACGTAATTGACCTTTTAACTTCCCAATATCCTGATAATGCATGAATCAAAAGAACGTAAAGCAGTTCCCAGCTAAAAGACATTTTCTGAATAAGTGTCACGTTAAAGTGAAAACTAATCATTGACTAGGTAGGCTATAAGACACAGCTATCTGTCATCTGCCAATAATTAATGGAATATTAAAAGTCGCAGCGTTGTAGCAACAAATATGTTGTTGTCTGGCAATTTGCCCGCCACTGTTTGATCAGCTTGTTTTGCAAGATACATCATCTGTATTATAATTTCAATGGTCCTTATAGTGTCATCAAAATATCACCATATTACCAATCATTGTCGAAAACAGTTACTACGATTGGACCCATGTCACGTCCGCTGATGCATCGAGTCGGATTGCGGAAATGCGGATGGGAATTACAAGCTCTGCAATAAGTATCAGTTTTAAGGATTTGCAAACATTGCCACAAGCCCTGCACGTTATTTATTATGGTTAGTGATGCACTCTTCAACTACGGCGTTATTTAGTCAAGCGCAACTTAAACACGGCACAGCACAATTTGAAATCAGGAGGATCCATAACTCCGTTCTGCGGTTAATGGCTGCTGGCCCGAAGGGTTCATATTGTCCTCACTGACAGAAGCGGTAGGTGTCCAGAGGCGCCCAATATGCAAAATTATAATGCGGCAAATATCAGTGGCGTGCTCAGAAATTCACAAGGCATTGTGATTAACCTTGAAAGGGTTATGCATTAGCATTTTTGCAATGTTATCATTTGTTAATGTAAATGGAATATAGCACCTTGGGAAAAGTATGTAGGAATGATGGAGAAGAATGCCCTGTACGGTCCTGGCATCATTTTTGCGAAAAAAAAGTCAAATTTGTTGTAATTTGAAAATGTCATAGTTTACATGACGATCACATCAATATTGCTTCACCAAAGTTGATTGTGACGTCACAAGGAGCGATCGAAACGCAAAAATCGTTCCTTGAATCAGATGCTAAAAACGTAAAGACAACTTCGTTCGCTGGTTCCTGGACGCGTCAAATAATATTGGACGCGATTACAAATGTGTTAATGGTTTTGCATAGGCTATTCTAAGCAGTCTTTTAGTAACTGTTTTAATAGGAAATCAACTTACAATTGACATGGATATTACTTAAAACTATATCCACACCAGAGCGAATTTGGTCCAATGTGTGATTAGCCCATTGAATGAAAATTCATTAGTTAGCAGTTGCATATGCTTCATGCGGATAATATTTAAGCTACGGTAAGAACACCTATCAACAGTTGTCCCCTTGAAGACCTTTGTCTGTATTATTTCAGAATGGAAAAATCCAATAAAAATTCACAAAGTTATGGCCCAATCATGTTTTTTTGCGGAAAACCGGAATTCTCGTAAACAACACAAACTGTCTTATATTTGTTTTGATTGTATTGCATGAACATGGACAGGCCACCATCAAAACACATTTGTCAACTGCACATAGTATCTATGAGGTAATTTTTAATTGGAAATCGGTTCACAATTTGACATTAAATATTTATTTAAAACATATCCACCATAGTGAATTTGCCATTGGCATTAGTTGAAAATACATAGTTAGTACTGAATATGCTTCTATTTGCGTATAATTTTAATCATGCATGCTACCGGTTCGAGCTAACCCATCAACAGTTAGGCCTTTCAACAGACCATTGTCTGCATTATTTTCAAATTGAAATCCAATGAAAACTGACCAAAGAAAATTGACATTCACTTTTTACAATGTTCAAGTCAATAACCTTTCGGCAAGCGACAGGCGGACGCAAGGTAAACTGAAATGACTGGGCGGACCGCTTCAAAGCAATGCGGTGAACATCACAGTGGAGTTAACTACTGATGACGTATGCGATACGTCACGATTTGTGACGTTGAAAATGACCCACATTGACCAACGGTTCCGTTCGAAAACTCAGCCATACTAGGTCGTTTGGAAGGAAAAAATTTCAGATTTAGAGGTTTCTCAGCTAACACCCGACAATCTGGCTATCTCAGTAAAAACTAATGTTAAAGGTGCTATATTCCCTTAATGCAAAGTATTAAGCTGATCAACGAAAAGCGCCCCAGTTCCTGAAAATTCTGATTTTACGTCGTATTGTTTGATAAATTTGGACATATTTACTGAGGGAGGGGAAGCATTTTATTCACCCCAACGTATGTTGGTTGATTTAGGAAAACAGCACCCTTTCCCATGAGACAAAAAATAACAATTTTCTCTAAGATTTCCACGCGGCACCACGCTGTGGGGGGAAGGGGATGCCAAATTGCTCTCCCCGTCGCAGTAGAGAAGCAAATATTTTTGCCTCAACCCCTATTCAATTTAAGGAGGCGCCATCAAAACAAAGGAAGGTCACTGGCAAATGTTCTTAAAGATATTGTGGGCCAAGGGCCAATGGGAGGGGCCAGGGGCCATGTCCAGAGGGGCGCCAATATGCAAATTATAATACCGCAGTGGTCGCTCAGAAATTCACAAGGGGCTAGGAAATAACCCTGGAAGGGAACGATACCTCATCGACGAAGCGCCACCCCGGTGTTCTAACCCTCACCAGTGTAGGGGGTGTGGATGCCACCCCCTCGGGTTATTCCAGATTAACTTCACGTAGAATATCAACCGATCGGCAATGAACTTTCAGGTACCCCCTACTTTGCATTCAAATTGACAATACTCTGAAAATTCGAACAAAAAAATTCTTAACTCGTATGAATCATGACCTTTGACTTGTTTCTCAAGGTCGTGTTTTGCGAAACTGGCGTCCCGTAGTAACAATCCTTGAAGCATATGCAATTCCCTCGCCAAGGGAATTGTCAGATGTCTTTTTTCATATGCAATTCCCGAGTGTTTGTTGTTCAGGAGCATATGCAAAGATGTTCTAGGTGACGAGTTTGGCTTCTGCATGAGGGATTTGTGACCTCGGTGACCATTTCAGAGCGTCAACGGGAAGTTCACTACCTCCAATGACCTCAATGTCTTTTTTCGTCTTATGTCCGTTTCTAGTGCAGTTTACGCTGAATTGACTCGTTTACATTTTGATTATGTATACAACTGGTCAATGCGCTGTCAAAGTCACCCGAGCGTCACTGACCTTCAGATGACCTGACATGACCTTTTAATTTGGCAGATTTTTAGGCCATTTTTGCGATGCTGATTTATTAATATGCGTATATTTAGCATCAAGGCGATCCAGGGGGGGGGCAAAGGGGTCATTGCCCCCCCCCCCCAAAACCACCCAAAGTCGGCAACAAATTTGACACATTTGCCTGAGTTTGTCGGATAAAAGCTAAGCAACTTTTACTAGAGAAGTTTGTTTTAAATTCAGTTATTGATACATAAGCAAGCGAAATCCGAAGAGTTCATAATTATGCGATAATTTTTGGGATTTGCCCCCCCCCCCCAAACTGTCAAAATCACACTTTCTGGATCCGCTTATGTTTAGCATTCTGAGATGTTCTTTTCCGATTTTAGCTTGATAAGTTCTAATTTGTTTACACATTTAAAATTTGATGACATTTTGGCTTTGCATTACCTCAGAGGTCACCCAATGACCCAGGACCTTACAATCAGATGACAATAACTTCCTCTCGTCACAAGCAGCACGCTCGTTTTTAATCGAAGCTCTAGCTCAATAAGGGGCCAAACGCCAAAGGGGGGTCAAGATCACTTTGCGTGAGCCCCTACACGGTTCACCGCCAGTTGATCTGCCCTACACGGGCGAGGTTAAATATCATTCTATCATCGTATTATTGATCGGATTTGTCATCTTTTCTGAGGGAGGGCCGCATTTTTATCATCTCTAACGGTATTGGGTTGCGTATAGGAAAATATTTTTTTTCTTTCCATGAACAAAGTCGTCATTTTCTCTGAGATGTCCAAGCGCACCACGGTGTGGGGGAGTCGGTACACTTGTCCTTCTGTCTGGGACAAAGGACAAAACCATTTTTGCCCGCTAACCACTAAAATTTAAGAAGACGCTTATACAAAAGAAAGGAGGTTGTCTGGCGAAAGTTTCTTAAAGTATTGGCAAAGGCCAAAGGGAAGGGGTTCAGGACCATGTCCCTCCCCTGCGGAAGCAACCGAGGCGCGTGATGGGGCCCTAGATAGGTCTTAGGGACATTGTTTGGTCTAGGGCGAACCCAGGCGCTGAAGGGACCTCTCGGTCTTCCGAGGAAGCCCTTGGACGGGCCTGAGAGACACTGATTCGGCCTCAGGGGAACTCGGTTGCGCTTGAGTACCGCCAGTCTGCCTGCGGAACCCCTGAACGGCCTGCGGGGACCCTCAGTCGACTGAAGGTTCTCAAACGGCCTGAGCGGCTCTCATTTGGCTTGAGGGGCCTTTGGTCATGATCCTGGTCCTCTGTCAGTCTGAGGGGGCAACTTGGTTAGGCATGAGAGAGTTCTCGGTGCGCCCTGAAGGGGGAATCGGCGGCTTGAGGGGCCCTGCTCATCCTGAGCGGACCGTTTGGATCGGCCTGAGGGCGTGCTCTGTCGCCTAACGTTGTTCGGTTGAGGGCCCTTCGGTCGGCATGATAGGGCGTCGGTCGGGCCTGAGAACCTCAGTCTCTCTTAGCGACCCTCCGTCCGGTGCAGGCCATCACTCGGCCAGAGATGACCATTCATACTAAAAATCAGGAAAAAGAGTGAAAAATTCCACCTTTAAAAGAGCCTTTTTCAAGAATTTACACATCTCTATAAAGCAAATCTTGATAAATTTTCTGGCTTTTTACATATTAAAGTAAATGAGTGAAAAATAATCTCCAAAGTGAAAAAATGGAAAAAAATCCATTCAAATTGGGGCACAAGGGGTGGGAATAATGTATTGTAGGGTGTCGCCTTTACACCCAAAATTCCCAATACTAGAACACTGAAACCTTGAGCAGGCTCTTGGTCAGGTGAGAGATTTCCGGAGCCCCAAAGGGAAGCTTGGTCAGCCTGATGGGCCCTTAGTCAGCCTGATCGGCTCTCCGTTGGTTTGACAGGGCCTCGACCGCGCCTGAAAAAGACCTTGGCTGGCTTGGAGCAGGCTCCATGACGTCCTGAGGGCCCTCCTCGGCATGGGGCTCCTTTAGATGGGCCCCATCATATATAATATATATATATATATATATATAAATATTATATATATATAATATATATATTATATATATATATAATTATATTATAGTATCAAGTCTCCAAAACCCTTCCAAGTGACAAGCCAAACGACGCATACAAACGCCTATTGTGTTCCTGCACAGCATACTGTTCCGGGATCATCTGACTGCTCGCTCCCCCGCATTCGGGTTCCTGGGTCAGGACAGTCCACGTGACTCCCAAACTTAACTGCCCTACCGTGGTCGCCCTCTTCATTCCCCTCCCCTCCCCCAGACCATCAAACATCGGTACTCCCCTATTCGGGCTATGCCACTCACGCATTACCTATCGCGAACCGTAGAGCCACGTGGTGGCAGAGAACATACATATGAACCGACTGTACATACATACATAAACCAAGAACCAGTCAGTGCATGTGAGCTGCCCCTATACCAATTAAATACCATTATGGAGCGCTGCAAGTAAGGGAGCTTCATCATAGTGCTACCTATGCATCATACAAATGACTCACTATAATGTAGAAAACTGATACAGCCATATGTATGCAGTCAGCGTAACCTATTACCGCGCTAGTGTCTGTGACATTTGCGAACTGCCGACCTGCTGGTGACAGTCTGACATTTGATGTATGTTGATTATAGTTCCTGCATTGACACAAAAACGAAAAAGGTCGTGCATGGCGACGCAGATATTATAGCCTCACAGCTGAAATATATGTAAGCTTTTAACACTAGCTTCGTTAAGTGGCAAGCATGCAGTAAAGTAGAAGATAGGGAAGTTATCAGACAGACTAGTGTACCTACCTATGCAGGGGCGTATTTAGGGGGGTCGCAACCATGGCCTCCCCTGGGCGCCGAAGGCGGCCCTCATGGGACCGAAGGGCGCCCTCATTGAATGAAGGCGCCGCAGGCGCCTCACGTTCATGAAAATGCGCTTTACATTCAGCGAAGCGCCGCCGAAGCGCCCTTCGCTGAATGTGAGGAGACGCTTCCGGCTGAATATGAAGCCGCGTTTCCACTGAATGTAAGGCGCTCTCTGATGCACCCGAAGGCGCCCTCTCACATACTTTCAAAGCGCCCTTCCAAATACTTCCAGAGGCGCCCTCCAATACACCTCTGAAGGCACCCTACTGCATAACTCCGACGGCGACCTCCAATACACCTCTAAAAGCGCTTTTCACATGTATTCAAAGGCGCCCTTTGATTTGATAAACTTCTAAAGGCGCCCTCAGATATACCTCCAAAGGCGCCCTCCCACATACATCGCAAGGTGCCCTCCGATACAAATATGAAGGCGCCCTGCTACATACCTCCAATAGCGCCCCCCCCCCATGCACCTTTTGAAAACGCTTCCCCAAATATATACATTATACAATCTGCGGGCTCCAAAGGGCCTTTTCCGATACGTCTCCAGGCGCCCTCCCTTATACTTCAAGGCGTCGTCTTGGAAACATTTCGGAGGGTGTCTCCGATACATTACGAAAGCGTATGAAGGCGCTCTCCGATTTACACCTTGATACGCCGTCCAACATACCTCCAAAGGCGCCAAAACCGATACGATTCACTTCTGAAGGCGCCCTCCACATAGTCCAAAGCTTCCTCAGATACATATCTCCGAGGCCCGACGGCGCCCTCCCTTTAAACCCACAAAGGCGTCATTCGCTGAATGTGAGGCGAGGGCGCCTCTGGTCTCACAGAGGGTGTCTCTTCCACCAGATGGCGATATGTCTTTTCATCCCGCGCGCGTCATGTTATTTGTTGTTTCTCGCCGTTTGTTTATTTCTTTATGCCTTCGCAACATTCATTTCATCGTTGTCGTTGGCCCACGCCGCACACATCTCACTCATTATCATCTTTATTTCTTATTCACTCGTCTTCGTTATTCACTTTGATATTCTTGTCTCACTACATTCGTTTTGTTCATTCATTTAATGATAATATGTGCTTTTGTATAATATATGATATCATCCAACCTTTTAAATCCTCCCGGCTTGCCGGATCCTCTATCCCCTGTCACGCCGACGTTTACCCGGGTCTGGTGGCCGCCTGGCCACCGGGCCAAGTGACGGCCCTCGAGCCGTTCCCCCGGAGTGGTGGCCGTCGTTCATGGCGTGGGCCCTCCCCGCAGCTTCGTCCTGCGGGGAAGGGCCTGTTCATGGGGCGGCTGCCCGGTCAGCGGGTTTCATTTTGACCCACTTTACCCCTTCTCCTTCATCCCATTGCTGCCAATGGTCGAATGGGCCGAAGCGTCTCTCCCTAAACCAAACCAAAAAATATATGATTACCATCACCTTTAATCCTCCCGACTGCCGCGTCCTCATTCCCCTGTCACGCCGACGTTTTACCCGGTCTGGTTGGCCGCTGCCACCGGGCAAAGTGACGGCCCTCGAGCCGTCCCCGGAGTCGGTGGGCCGTCGTTCATTGGCGTTCGGGCCCTTTCTCGCAGCTTCGTCCCGCGGGGAAGGCCTGTTCATGGGGTGGCTGCCCGTCAGCGGTTTCATTTTGACCCCACTTAACCCATTCTCCTTTCATCCCATGGCTGCGCAATGTTCCGACTTGGCCGAAAGCGGTCTCTCCCCAAAACCAAACCAAACCAAATAGATGATACCATCATCCACGCTTTAAATCCTCCCGGACTGGCCGATCCTACATCCCCTGTCACGCCGACGTTACTCGGGTCTGTGCCGCTGGACACCGGAAGTGACGGCCCTCGGAGCCGTTCCCCGGATGGTGGCCGTCCGTTCATGGCGTCGGCCCTCCTTCCAGCTTCGTTCCTGCGGGGAAGGGCCTGTTCATTGGGGCGGCTGCCCGGTCAGCGGTTCATTTTGACCCACTTTACCCCTTCTCTTCCATCCCATTGGCTGCCGCAAATTGCGCCGACTTGGGCCGAAGCGGTCTCTCCCTAAATCAAACCAAAAATATATTCCCGATACCATCACCTTTTAATACTCCCGCTTGCCGGTCTCTATCCCCTGTCACGGCCGAGCGTTACCCGGGTCTGGTGGCCGCTGGCCACCGCGGCAAGTGACGGCCCTCGAGGCCGTTCCCCCGGGAGGGTGGCGTCGTTTCATTGGGCGTGGGCCCTTCTCGCAGCTTCGTCCTGCGGGAAGCCTGTTCATGGGGCGCGCCGGTCAGCGGTTCATTTTGACCCACTTTACCCCTTCTCCTTCATCCCATGGCTGCGCAATGGTCCGACTGGGCCGAAGCGGTCTCTCCCTAAATCAAACCAAAAAATATATGATACCATCCACCTTTTAATCCTCTCGACTGCCGGTCCTCTATCCCCTGTCACGCCGACGTTTACCCGGGTCTGGTGGCCGCTGGCCACCGGGCAAGTGACGGCCCTTGAGCCGTCCCCCGGGAGTGGTGGCTCGGTGTTCATGGCGTGGGCCCTCCTCGCAGCTTCGTTCCTGCGGGAAGGGCCTGTTCATGGCGGCACCCGGTCAGCGGTTCATTTTGACCCACTTTACCCCTTCTCCTTCAATCCCATGGCTGCGCAATGGTCCGACTGGGCCGAAGCGGTCTCTCCCTAAAAAAAAAAAAAAATATTATGGTAATCCACCTTTAATCCTCCCGACTGCGGTCCTCCATCCTCTGTCACACCGTCGTTTACCGGTCTGGTGGCCCGCTGGCCACCGGGCAAGTGACGGCCCTCGAGCGTCCCCCGGGAGTGGTGCCGCCGTTCATGGCGTAGGCCCTCCCGCAGCTTCGTCTGGGGAAGGGCCTGTTCATGGGCGGCTGCCCAGTCAGCGCGTCATTTTGACCCACTTTACCCCTTCTCCTTCATCCCATGGCTGCGCAATGGTCCGAATGGGCCGAAGCGGTCTCGCCCTAAAAAAAAAAATGTGATAACCTTACTTCAGCCATATAGCCATATTCAGCCTCTATCACGCTCCTTCCACAGTGTATCGGAGAGCGCCTTTGGAGGCGTGTGGGATAGCGAGTTTTTCAAATTGTATCGAAGGTTACCTTTGGAGTAATGTGGGATGGCACCTTAATAAATGCTTTCCAGGGCGCCATTTGGAAGGTAGTGGTGATATGGAGGGCACCATCGGAAATTTATCGGAGCCTTCCCCCCCCCCCCCCCCCACCGCTTCAACAACATCTTTCGCTGAAGGCGCCCTCACGTGTGGGTTTGGCGCCCCCTGAGGGTCTTGGACCCCCCATTGGCGGATTTGCTAAATACGCCACTGTACCTATGTGCATTGTGCAAGTAGGTAACTGCCTGTAATGTCAGGGTACCCGGCGCTGTGTCCAGTCCAACAAAAGTACAAAGGTAAAACAAAGGCCTGCCTGTGACTGTGACGCACTGGTCATCGAGTGAGCCGCAGCTATAGTGCTATACTATACTACCCAAACGACTATACTACCCAACGACCGCGGACAGAACACAGGCGGATATCTCACTCACAGCTGTGACGCAGCTCCCCGACCTCTGCCCCCCACCCCCCCCCCACCCCCACCCCACATCCTCGCTCGTGCTGGCAGACCGGAATGCGAGAGTGCTTCACGGCTCGATTATTTCGGTAACTTGGCCCAGCCGACGGCCTGGGAGGTGTCCGGTCTCATGTCGGCCGTATCCCCCATCCGGGCCATCTGCCAGCCGATACGGCAAGGAAACTAACACCTCAGACCTGTCACGTGACGTCACGTCAATGTGACGTCAGAACTATCCCCCATCCGGGACCATCTGCCAGCCGGATACGGCAAGTAAACTAACACCTCAGGATCTGTCACGTGACGTCAATGTGACGTCAGACTATCCCCCATCCGGACCATCTGCCAGCCGATACAGCAAGTAAACTAACACCTCAGACCTGTCACGTGACGTCACTGTGACGTCAGACTATCCCCATCCGGGTCATCTGCCGGCCGATACGACAAGTAAACTAACAGCCTCTGAGGGGCCGTCATTAATGTACGTAACGCATGAGGGGGTGGGGGGGGAGTCGGGTCCGCAGCGTGAACGCAATGTGACATGGGAGGGGGAGTTGGTTGCTAACCGTAACGTGACGCTTTAGTAAACTCCGGGAACAACCTGCTATAAGGTTGA
This sequence comes from Semibalanus balanoides, assembly GCA_014673585.1. Taxonomy (NCBI): domain Eukaryota; kingdom Metazoa; phylum Arthropoda; class Thecostraca; order Balanomorpha; family Balanidae; genus Semibalanus; species Semibalanus balanoides. The sequence goes on along the minus strand of VOPJ01014734.1, from coordinate 18,302 downwards.
AATTATCGTTTTGCATGGGAGCAAAAGCTGTGGTACGCATTTGCTATATAAATGTGTATCAAGTCGCATTTGCCTTCACTAGGGCCGCAAAAAAACATGGTCTCAAAAGGGACAATGTGATCTAACGTCTCATCCGTGAACATTAGAAACGTGATTTAGCCTTCACAGTTTCGAACATAAAGCAACGTAATGCACTAATGCACGCATTTTTGGGAAAAAAGTTTTTTGAAACGTAACTTTTCTCGAACGAATTGTGTATACTAATGTAGTGGTTCCAAACGGTGGTTCAATACCGCATTTGGGGTTAAACGAGCCATTCTGCTGGGGTAACCGAGGGCCTGTAAAGTTGAACATAAAGTTACACTAAGACAGCTTTTTTGCAGGCCCTCTGCTAACAATGTAAACTTTCGGTCGCCTTGTCGGCAACGAAGCTCAGAATTTAGCAAATTTGTGGAGGAAAAGGGATTAAATACATGTGCCTCTCAGTCTGTGTTTTTATTGCGAGTTGCGACGCTGCAACCGGAATGTGTAAACAGGTTGCAAACCACATTGGAAACGTTTTTTTTTTTAAGTATTATAAAAATCGATATATTATTTTTAAGAGTAATATTTTTTTGAAGAAATGACCCTCCCTCTGACTGCTGGAAAGGGGTTTATTTTGACGGGGAGGGCTGGGAACCACTGATTAATGCATCAGCAGGTGTGCTGTAACTCAAGATTTCGAATGAAAAAAATCCAAAGATAAAAGTGTGAGTTCTTGCATGACAGTCCATCTTGTCTTTGGAGTCTGGACAGCATTGGTAAAATTTAAAGATAGTAACTGACGCGAATCAGAGCTCACCAACCCAAATTCGATTGATATGTAAGGATAAAATTCCTAGAACGGAACCCAGAAATGCATGTTTGTTGCGAAATTGTAAGACATTTCAAGATATTCCTTTGTGTAAGCCACAGTGTGTCGTGTACTGTTGGCAAACCGCTGTCACACCGAACAACTCGGGCTTCAAAGAATTGATTTAATATGGACAATTGTATCTAATGGCTACTTAACGACAATGTTAGTGACCGTCAAAAAACAGCTTTTAAAATGTAAATGTGTGTTGTCTGTGAAGTAAATTGCTGTTAACACAACACACATTTTAAGCTCTGACCTAGCTTACTTGGCGGCGCAAATGCGCACATTAACATAAACATTATCAGCCCAGGTCCGCCCCAGAGCCCAGTGATTTCCTTTAAGTTTAGGCCCAGCCCAGTCCCATTCCAATCGGCCAGCCCACACATGACGCACTCTGGTGCAAAGTTATTCCCAAATACGTGCTGGTGACCATTATTTTTCCAATACAAAAGCTGAAATACAATATTTTAGATCAAAAATAATGTGTCAAATCTTTAAAATCGACGTTTAATGTATCGAAGTCATCTAGACTGGACGAATATCCGAAAATTGTATGGCAAAAAATTAATACAATCAAGTGGTTTTACAAAGACAAACACGTGTTGAAATTCGCAAAATTGTCGAATTTCGAAGACCAAAAAATTATTATATCATTAATATATGATTCATGGGATTCTGATGATAGAGTAGAGGTATAGGCTTGCAATGATTCGCCATGATTAAGGTTGGAGATATTAGCCGTTTTTCACGATGGATTATTTTGGCGAAATGTTTAAAAACATTTTTTAATGTTTTAAAAATGTTTCAGTAGTAGCACGCTTCCACGACGGACTAATTTGCGAGAAATGCTTTTAACCCTCTCACTAAGGTCCCGTAGGGCGAGGTTAAGCATTTTTTTCGCAGATTAGTCCATCGTGAAAGCGTCTACTACTAAAACATTTAAAACATTTTTAAAATGTTTTAAAACATTTCGCGAAAATAAGCCATTCGTGAAAACGGCTATTAATATTGCCGCTGCAAATTATCATTTGTACGACCATTGCAAATGTTGCCCGAACCTTAAGTGGATAAACTTTTCGAGGACCGAGGCCTGAAAAGTTTACCCAGCACTGAATCTACGGACCGTAATGAATCTACGGACCGTATAAGTCCAAGACATAGTTTTTAATCGAAATATGAGATAAAGTATGCTATTTGAGAAATGTTTTGGTCGAATCTTCCTAGATGTCCGAACCTAGCAAGCCAATACATCGCTTTCACTCTGCGGAGATTGATGCCTTTTCTTATCTAGCGTTTTAGAAATGCTAGTTTTTCGACATCGAAGGCATTTGGCCTAACTCAACGCAAATATTTGGTTAACCCCGCGCGGCGTAGGGTCCTCCGCCGAAAGGCGCGGCGTAGGGGGTGGTTAAAATTTTACCCCCTCGTTATCTTTCGAACAAATAACCGCAGCCAGAACGCGCCAAGGCGGCGATCGAAAGCTCTCAATGAACGAGTCGAATGCATACCACGAAATTTTTCCAGTTAGGTAAATGTCAAGGTCCAACGGTCAGGTCATATGAAATTCGAGCTAATTGAGTTTAATGGTTCATACTTCAATAAGAATCCTTTGATTAAGAACTATCTAAATGCACATAAAGCATCAAGGTGTAATACATCTCCTCATTAAGTAAAAGTGAATTTGCAGCAAAGTGAAGGTCAAGATAAGGTCAACAAATAGGTCACTGTCACCAAGAGGTCAACGAAAGTACATTGTGAACATGTTTTAGGGGTTATTTTACCCCGTAAAAATCGATAGCAAGAACCAATTTGTATAACTTGACCCCAATTAAAGGTCAAGATTCAAGTGTCATCTAGTTCAAAACTGGAAACTGTTATGTGAATAAACAATGCATTATTTTCTCAGGTCATTTTTTGTGTCATAAACACAAAAATGACATTTATATATCTGTATCAGGTCAAAAATCCCAAAAAACGTAATTTTTGAAAAATGACGTCATTACCTACTTATGCTTGGAAAACAATCAGTCACTGAAAAATGAAGATATTTTCTTACACTTGGTTATCTTAAACATTTTCCGGTTTTTGGAATACCTTGGAAATTTTCAATTTTTGGGAAAAAATTGGGGGGGTCAAAAACCTCAAATTTGGTAAATCCGAGATCGCGTATAGTAGAAAATAAAATTTCCTTCCTTATACACTTAAGAGTTTTGAAAATTTGCGTTTAAGCTGTGTTTTCTAGCAATGCTCAACATTTATCGTTATTCAACCCAAAGGCATGACATGACGTCATCAAAACGTCATTATCTCCAAAAGTTCCGATTTAATTTTCGATTATTTTTTGGGAGGAAGACGTCAGGTTGATGCTGGATAAGGTACTGAAAAACTTTGACGTCGTTATCTGTTTATAAGTTATCAAGTATTGTGGAAATCCGGGAGGGGTTAATATTTACCCCTCCCCCTACGCCCGCGCGGTGTTATAATTAAGGGACAAGGGGGGGGCGGTAAGAGTAAGCGTAACGTAATTAAGGGAGGGGGGTTTACCTCAGCGTGACATTTTGTGACAAGGGGGAGGGAGGGGTCGAAAAACGCCAAAAATTGCGTTACGTAATTAATCGGAACGGTCCCTGAACAGACCTGTTCACGTGACGGTCATGTGACGTCAGACTATCCCCATGCCGGGTGCTCTGCCGCCGATACGACAAGTAAACTAACACCTCAGACCTGTCACGTGACGTCAATGTGACGTCAGACTATCCCCCATCCGGACCATCTGCCAGCCGATACGGCAAGTAAACCAACACCTCAGACCTGTCACGTGACGTCACTGTGACGTCAAACGTGACATGTGACGTCAGACCTTTCACGTGATGTCATAGTGACGACCAGTCACGTGATACCACTGTGACGTCAGACATGTCACGTGGCGTCCGACTTGTCATGTGACGTCACTGTGATGTCAGACTCCATGCTAAAGGGTGGAGCTTTGGCCCCTCCCTTTGGATTCGTTGCTTACAGAAGCCTTGTGAAGTATAAACACTGCCGTCGTACGATGGTGCTAACATCACCGGTGGCGCCGCGCTGGGCCGCGTCTAAGTATGACACATTTTCGTCACAGTGGTGTCACGTGATATGTCTGACTTATGTCTGACTTCTCCGTGACGTTAAGTGACATGTCACGTGACACCACTGTGACGAAAATGTGTCATAGTTAGGCGCGGCCCAGCGCGGCGCCACCGGTGATGTTAGCACCATCGTATGACGGCAGGGTTTATACTTCATGAGGCTTCTGTAAGCAACGAATCCAAAGGGAGGGGCCAAGGCTCCACCCTTTAGCATTGAAAAGGCCTCATAGCCGAATGCCTATAGAAGGTCCATTTTCGCGTCACCAGGAGCCATTTTGGTCCTGAAGACCATTTAAGCCTTAATATGACCCATTCCAGCATTTTAAGGACCAGTGTGACAATGTGACATATAAGATGACCTGAACTTGCTCACGGAGGGCCAATTCTGCCCTTCTGAGAACGTTCTTTGAGAAGCGCCAAGGTCGAGGATCCCTCCAACATCCGTGGGGTCCGCTACTGCTGCCTGGCGGCCCCTTGACCGAATGCTTGATCTGCCATTGGCTTCCGTAGCCAGCTTCTGCAGTTTACTGCAACCGTCAGCCCTGTCATTCGATCGAGAGGCCAACATGGCTTCCGTCGACAGCGAACGCTGTTTCGCCTGGCGTTCAGCGTGTTTGACGAATGACACGAACCAACATCGAAAAACGTCGGAAAGTTCGGCGCTCAAAACCGGAAAGTACACTTCAGTGCAGTCGCCTTCAAACAAGTCAAGCCCCTTTCTCCGTTGTATGATTTGCCAGTGAGGGGCTTGCGACACGCCGCAGGAAAGACTGGCGGTAGATATCAATCAGTGACAAAGTTAGCATGCCCTCGACCCGAAACGCCGGTCGCCAAGTGTCCCCGTTCAGTAGGTCCTGAGTCCCGACACTGTGAATCCGTCGATATGTGAATCATTCGCTGCTGAGCGCCACCATTGCCAAACGTATGGGGGTCACCGGGCCGAATCGATATCAATGGTTCGCACCTTTGGCCGGTGGCCATTGCGAAGTCGTAGTGCAAGCGAAACGGCTATCAATAACTCGTGTTATTTATGACGACCGAAGCCGTTCAGAAGGCCAGCCGTCACGCGTGCTACTGACGTCACGACTGTTGCACCCGTGTCACGTACAAGCTACCGCCTACTTCTGTAATGCGTATTACATAGTTGAATAGAGTTATGGCAGAGTCGAACGCTTCTGGGAACGACACTGACAGGTTGCGCCATTGCTGGTTGTTGCAAATAAAGCCACTGCCGTCATTTGCATACAAACAGACTTCCGGATAGCGTCACGGTGACGATATTTATGATGTTTATATAAACGCCTACAAACTATTAGCCATTCCGCGGAATAATAAAACCCGGTTGAGCTGGTCGATAGTCTGGCCAGCTCGTGCCACTAGGTCAGACGGTCGCCGGAATAGCTCCGGGGGCCGTATTTCCTCCACTTACTCACTACAAGGGCACGCTGCACAATGGTGAGCTGGGGGAAAACGCGCCCGAGCAGTGAGCTCGTCTAACGGACGTTATTGCCGCTGGGTCTTGTTAAACCAGGCGGAACAATGTGACACGCATCGGGAAGGTGGACCGACAGACATCTGGTATGGCCCAAACGGTCGCCGATATCCGCTAGTCAGGAGTCAGGATTCCCGAATCCCATTTCGCAATCCACAACAGGCAGTGAATGGGGATCAGGAACGGGACGGGATGATCGCTCCCTTGGCCGGCGTCTGACCAAAACCAGACAGACGGTTTTTTCGTCAGGCGTCGGCTGGATAACATGGGATCGGTCCATGCCTTCTTCACTCTCTGGGCGAGCATGGTTACCGGCGCTGTTTTCTCCGATGGAAACATGCCGGCGGATGGCCGATATGGAGCCTACACTGTCTGACTTTCTATCTGATGCTGAGTCTCCTGCCAGAGATGGCGGGTGCAACTCGGTAGATTGAGCGATCCGATCGCTACTTTCACTCCCCCACCCCACCCCAACCACCAGTCGCCCCTCTCCCCTCCCTCCACCGGCCGGTTCGGCGCCGGACGTCATCAGGCACCATGTGGCCGCGTGGTTCTTAATCGCGCACCCCTCTCCGCGCCCGACGCCATCAGACACCATGTGGCCACGTGGTTCCTAATCGCGCACCCAACGACCTCACACTTAGCACAGAGCACCACACACGCATGACCGGCCTGGCTGCCCCCCCTCCCCTGCTCGATAATGAGCAGACAGGATTAGCCTGCAGACACTTCACCCGCCTGATCGCTACCACTCAGACGCGGGAGGCCGCTCTGGCTTAGAGCGGTTTCGACCGCGCCAAGGCGCCGGATTTGGCTTCAGAAGGCCGCCGCTCAGTGCTCACTGCTCACTCGTGGAGGTCACCCCTCTTCAGCAGCTTGAGGGGGTAGGCGTGTGGCTCACGTCACTCTCAGCCAGCTGTGGGGGTTAGGCCGTGTGTGCTCCACGGCACCCTCTTCGCAGCTGTGGGGGTAGGCCGTCGTGGTCCCGGTCCACCCCTCTTAGCTGTTTGTGGGGGTAGGCGTTGGCTACACGTCACCTTCTCAGCCAGCTGTGGGGGTAGGCCGTGTGGTCACGGTCCACCTCTTCAGCAGCTGTGGGGGTCGGCCGTCGTGGCTCACGGTCCACCTCTTTAAAAAAAGCCTGTTGTGGGGTAGGCCGTGGTGCTCACGGTCCACCTTCTTCAGCCAGCTGTGGGGGTAGGCCATGTGGTCCAGTTCACCCTCTTCAGCTGTTGTGGGGGGTAGGCCGTGTGGCTCCACGGTCGGACCCCTCTTCAGCGTGTGGGGTAGGCGTGTGGCTCACGGTCCACCCTCTTCAGCTGTTGTGGGGGTAGGGTGTGCTACCGGTCCACCCCTCTTCAGCTGCTGTGGGCGGTAGGCGTGTGGCTCCACGTTCCACCTCTTCAGCTGTTGTGGGGGTAGACCGTGTGGCTCACGGTCCACCTTTAGCCACTTGGGGGTAGGCCTGTGGCTCCACGGGTCACTTCTTCAGCCAGCTGTGGGGGTAGGCCGTGTGGCTCCACGGTCCACCCCTCTTCAGCCAGCTGTGGGGGTAGGCCGTGTGGCTCCACGGTTCCACCCCTCTTCAGCCTGTTGTGGGGGTAGGCCGTGTGGCTCCACGGTCCACCCCTCTTCAGCCAGCTGTGGGGGTAGGCCGTGTGGCTCCACGGTCACCCCTTTCAGCCTGTTGTGGGGGTAGGCCGTGTGGTCCCACGTTCCACCTCTTCAGCCAGTGTTGGGGTAGGCGTGTGGCTGCCACGTCCACCTCTTCAGCAGCTGTGGGGGTACGGCCGTGTGGCTCCACGGTCCACCCCTCTTCAGCCAGCTGTGGGGGTAGGCCGTGTGGCTCCACGGTCAGGCTCTTCAGCCTGTTGTGGGGGGTAGGCCGTGTGGCGATCACGCTTGCCAGCATTGGTGCCAGTCTGACATATTCAGACTAGTGCCAGATCCACGTGTCTATTGTTTTGTCATGCAGAAGTCATCTTTGAGAAATAGCATAGCCTACCCTAAACGTGTGTTTTACGGAAAAGCATAGTCTGATGTTTATCTTTGTGATTTGACGTTTGATGCAAGTCACACCATGTATTTGTTGTTTTCATGGGTCAAATCACCGTTTCAGCTAGACGTTTTGTGAGGAGCATGTCCCTGTAAACCTCCTGGATTCACCCTTGATAAGGACCAAGCTTTATTTGTTATAACATCCGCTGACAATGCGGAACGAATTGAAATGAACCCTTGGGATTAGGTAGGCACGGTGCATGGTTATTTTTGGTCGAGGCGTCTACTCTACAGTTGTTAAAAATACAAAGATCCTTGAACTGTGCTGTGCGTGAGATAACACGTCAAAGTCGGCAACTTAAACCTATTGCAATATACCATTTAAAGATGTTTTAAGCTGTAAGACGTTCAGACGGTGCGTCAATAAGTTCAAAGGGTACAACGAGGATTTTCAAAACCGTATTCCACTGATCCCCTGCATGTGCACTGTTAAATTCGTATCATCCTATTGCACACAACGTACAAAGAAGTTCTGAGCCTCGTTAGGTCAAGTCGCAGCGGCATAGCAAGGCGTTGCCAATCATCCTCGAATTCCGTATGTCTTTGTTGTATGCATCACCGCGCAGTGACAGGAGCCGGCCGGACAGGTGAGGTTGGCACTTGGCGGGGACGTTGACTTGACTAAGGAGTGGCAGAGATGGCGGAGATTGGTGAATAATTGACGGAGGATTGACAGAGATGTTGCAGAAGATTGGCATAGGATAGGCGGAGGATTGGTGGATAATTGAAGGATAATTGGGTAGGTAGGTAGGTAGGGTGTAGGGTAGGTGGAAGGTTGGTGGAGGGTAGGTGAAGAGGTAGGTGGAGGGTAGGTGGTAGGTGGAGGGTAGGTGGAGGGTAGGTGGAGGGTAGGTGGAGGGTAGGTGGAGGGTCGGTGGAGGTTAGGTAGAGGGTAGGTAGAGTGTAGGTGGAGGCAGGTGGAAGGATTAGGTGGAAGGTAGGTGAGGTGGTGGAAGGTAGGTGGAAGGTAGGTGGAGGGTAGGCTGAGGGTAGATGTAGGATAGGTTGGAAGGTAAGTGGAAGGTAGGTGGAGGGTAGGTAGAGGAGGTGGAAGGTAGGTGGGGACAGGTAGGTTGAAAGGTAGGTGGAGGGGTAGGTGAGGGTAGGTGAGGTAGGTGGGGGAAGGTGGAGGTAGGTGGAGGGTAGGGTGGAGGTAGGTGTAGGGTGGTGTAGGGTAGTGTAGGGTAGGTGTAGGTGGTGTAGGGTAGGTGTAGGGTAGGTGTAGGGTAGGTTGTAGGTAGGTGGTAGGGTAGGTGTAGGGTAGGTGTTAGGGTAGGTGTAGGGTAGGTGTAGGTCAGGTTGTAGGGTAGGTGTGGGTAGGTGTAGGGTAGGTGTAGGGTAGGTGTAGGGTAGGTGTAGGGTAGGTGTAGGGTAGGTGTAGGGTAGGTGGTAGCGGTAGGTGTAGGGTAGGTGTAGGGGTAGGTGTAGGGTAGGTGGTAGGGTAGAGGTAGGTGGATGACTTTGCTTTGATTGAGGTGGTGGAGGGTAAGGTGGACGGGTAGGTGGAGGGTAGGTGGGGTAGGTGAGGGTAGGTGGAGGTCGGTGGAGGTTAGGTGAGGGTAGGTAGAGTGTAGGTGGAGGGTAGGTAGGGAGGGTAGGTGGAAGGGTAGGTGGATGGTCAGGTGGAGGGTAGGTGGAGGTAGGTGGAGGTAGTGGAGGGTAGGTGAGGGTGATGGAGGGTAGGTGGAGGGTAGTAGAGGGTAGGTGGAGTGTACGTGGATGGTAGGTGCGAGGGTGGTAGAGGGTAGGTGGAGGGTAGGTAGAGGGTAGGTGGAGGGTAGGTGGAAGGTAGGTGGAGGGTAGGTGGAGGGTAGGTGGAGGTAGGTGGAAGGTAGGTGGAGGTAGGTGGAGGTAGGTTGAGGTAGGTGGTAGGTAGGTGGAAGGTAGGTGGAAGGTAGGTGGAAGGTAGGTGGAAGGTAGGTGGAAGGTAGGTGGAGTGTACGTGGAGGGTAGGTGGAGGGTATGTGGAGGGTAGGTGGAGGGTAGGTGGAGGGTAGGTGAAGGGTAGGTGGAGGGTAGGCGAGGAGTAGTAACGGAGTCACCGGAGGAGCGTATTCCGGAAACATGGCTGGCGGCTGGCGGCGCGCTCGGGTCCAGTGACCTGTCTCTGTCCGGCCCCGGTCGGTCGGGCGGGGCTGGGGGCGGCCGGCGCAGAGCCGGGCTATTCAGGCCCGTTTCGAGCCGTTCCGAGCCGGTCGCCGCCGATCCAGCCGTGACCGTGAACGCCGTCAGCCGTGGCGGCATGGCAACACCGACTGACTGACTGGCTCGTCAGCCGCCGCCGCCGCTCACCGAGCGGTCCAGGGCGGAACCGATCGGTGCCGTCACTCAGTTGATAGCCGTCAGACCTGGTCGGCGTGGTCTCCGAGCGCCCGAGTGCTCCAGGATGGCAGGCCCAGCTAGGCCTCACCTGTCCTGCCCAGCTAGGCCTCACCTGTCCTGCCCAGCTAGGCCTCGCCTGTCCTGCCCAGCTAGGCCTCACCTGTCCTGCCCAGCTAGGCCTCACCTGTCTGCCAGTAGGCTGCACCTGTCCTGCCAGCTAGCATCACCTGTCTGCCCAGCTAAGGCCTCCCTGTCCCTGCCAGCTAGGCCTCACTGTCCTGCCAGCCTTAGGCTCACCTGTCCTGCCAGCAGGCTCAACCTGTTCCTGGCCAGCTAGGCCTCACCTGTCCTGCCCAGCTAGGCCTCACCTGTCCTGCCCAGCTAGGCCTCACCTGTCCTGCCCAACTAGGCCTCACCTGTCCTGCCCAGCTAGGCCTCACCTGTCCTGCCCAGCTAGGCCTCACCTGTCCTGCATGACAAGGTGCCTAGCAGGACTCCACCTTCCTAGTGCTTTAGGCACCCGAGAGTCTGCAGTCAGGCCTTCAGCCTTTTTAGTTTGCCAGGGGACACCAATCGTCCCTGCACACCACCTTTTACATGCTTCGACATGCCCTGTCAAAGATCTCCAGTCTCCACCCGTCGTAAGGTATAGATGGCCCCCTGCTGTCCGTGGCCCCACACTGTCTCCGGGCAGAGGTCGTACGGACACGAGGGGCTATAGATGCCCTGCTGTCCGTGGCCCACACTGTCCCGGGCAGAGTCGTAGGGAACGCGGGGCCTATAGATGGCCCCCTGCTGTCCGTGGCCCCACACTGTCTCCGGGCAGAGGCCGTCCGGACACGAGGGGCCACTGTAACCAGGTGGCCGTCGACCGCGGACCGACGGAGGATTGCCGCGGTCAGCGGTCCAACAACTGCGCACTTCTGCCGGCCGGCGTCCGTCCATCAGCGCGCGGCCGGCTGTCAAACGCAGGTGGCTGCGGTCGTCGCGGCCGACCATATGAGGCCGCCCTTGCATGCGGAGGCTCACGGTCACTCCCAAAAGCGGCTCGCTGTACCGGCCCGGGTGAACCATATGTGGGAGGAGCACCGCAGTCTCGTGATGTTATGCCCTTCGATGCGATCCGCTCCATTTCACCATTCGGCCAGCACAGTTATAAAGCCAGATTTACAGAGAAATGTGCATGCAAATAAGGAGGAAGCGTTCACGTTGCGTGGTAACAGACCTACCGCCGCTGAGGCCGGTTCTGATATGGCCTAGCTCGGATGAATTTATATATAAAATGATCTCAGAATTGGCTTGGAATTAGGTGGAGGATGCAAGTAGACTAAAGGGAAAGGGATTTTAGTATTAACACAATTCCCAGAATTACCTTAAAGGGAGTGTGCCTACTCACATTGGTCATGTGGAGTTGTTGACACTAGTCTGTAGAACATATTTTTCNTCTTAATTACAACGCAATATATTGTTAGCTCTGGCCAGTGGCGGCCATTATAGGTTAACATTTTCGCTACATCTGTTTATAGGACGATCGTTTTTTGAGTTTTGAAACAAAACAAATTTGCAAAAAACAGAAAATAAGTAAAAATTCAAACTAAAGGAGGCTCCAGACGTGAATTTATCGCTAACCAATAATCAAAGCAGTAGCTTCTTACCGTAATAAAAATATATTTGACATTTCAAAAAAGTAGGCACACTCCCTTTAAGGTAAATGCGACGACTCCACCTTTGGCAGTTTCGTTTGCGACAGCTTCAGCGATTTTTTTTCACCTCTGCAAATCAGTCCCTATCCAATTAAATTTGAAATTTACTTAGTTTTTATCAAGTTTGACCAAAGGTCAATAGTGTAGGCTCTAGACGTCATTAGAGTCAAAAATACTGATTTGGGCACTACTTATTTTCGCGAATAACTTATTATCTAACAAAGATAACGCAATACTGTTTACGCCATCATGTTTGTCTCATCATGGCACTTTGAAATATGTCAAATTGGATCATGTTAGGTTAACTAAAAAAATGACCTCCTTAGGTAAAGGTCAAGTGGTGACCCAAATAGGTCAAGTTGCATATCAGGAGATGTGTATTGACGAGACAAGCACATGAGTGAAAGTTGCAATTGTCTATCTTCATTATGTTTAGAGTTGTTGACGAAAATAAGTTGGTGACCTCGGATGACCTCAGATGACCCCGTAAGAGTTTCTGATCAAAATCTGAACTTAGATCATACATAATATCTTATTATAGCATTGTCCAGAAGAAAATTGTCTGATTTTGTCGAAAAAGAAGGCATTTGACAATTTATATATTTACTTATAATTGGAGGTCACAAAATGTACCCGACCTCAGGTCACCGATATGGCAAATCCAAGATATAAACTGTTTAGATACTGATGTCTTGATTTAATCTTAAAAGTTTGATTTCGATCCGTTAGAAACTGAGGGTCATGCACGACCGAAAAACTGTTTTGGTAGGTTGGGGTCACTTGACCTTGACCTGGTGAATTGACCTAAACCGGATAAGAAACTTGAATTTTCGCAATTGTGCGAAAGGATCAATGATTAGTATGTCCAATTTGGGGGCGCAACGGCCTCTGTTTTTTTTCGTTTTTGATAGACAAAAAAAACAGGGAGGGATGTTAAAACACCACCCCAGATGGTGCGCGGAGTGTGCCTTTCGTGTGTGTGTGTGTTTTTTTTACCAGATGTGTTTTTTTCGAGGTGGTATTTTTTTTTTTGATGGCCTCAGAGTGGAGGAGTGGTACGTAAGCGTGACCTTCACATCATGATAACCTATTCCCTGCGGGCGGCCAGAATTCGTTAACCTGCGGGGAGGGGCAGATTCTGCCCCCCCCCCCCAGAGATCTCGAGAACCGCTTGGCCGATTTCGATAGGACAAACACCATTCGATTCGTGAATACGAAACTTTCCTCTTTGGACCCCTAAATTGCTTTTTTGTTTAAAAATTGGGGGCTAGGGGCCAAAAAATACGAATAGTTTTGGTGCTTTTTGAAAGGTCATTGTGGCCATGTGATTTGACCGATTTTCATGCAAAAAAAACGTTTTTGAGCTTTCAATGTAATGCTCGTCAATGTGTAAAAAGGGCAAGTTAAAAAATAAAAAATCATAGGCGTACTCAGGGATAAAAAATGGGGGGATTTTATATACAAAATATGTGCTTTCCCTAGTGTAAAGACGGGAAACGTCACATGTGCGGCTTTTTGCTGTCAAGGTTAATCAACAAATTGTACATAGGCGGTTCAGGTAAACAACGTGGGGCACCATGTGCGGAACGCCCTTTTATCAATCATGCTTATTTGAAGTTCGCCTAAATGACGGAGAGTATCGCCCACCCATTGTATTGTACCTGAGTTCGCCTTCTGCCGCAAAATATGTATAATCCATTATAGTATGAATTTACAAAGCATCACTTTAATTTCTGACGCTTTCTATTCCACCGCAAACTTTACGAATGAGCATGCGCCGCTCACCCGCATTCGTAACGACCTCCCAAAAACATGACCCTGGAGCCGCCTCTGCTGCGTCGATTTTTTCAAAAAAAAAAAACACAGAACACGCGTCATTCATATTTAGGAAAAGTCCAAAAGTTTCAAGACGATAGACGTAATGGTTCAGAAGCGGCAGGCGAAAAACTACCGGGAGGGGCAGAATCTGCCCCCCTCGCAGGTAATAGGGATAAGCTGATCCATAGCACCAATGCTCCAGAACTAATTCGCCGACATATAACCTACCGCGCCGATGACTCCAGTCACAGCACTAGAGCGGCTCGTGATCAGCAACTGCAGGTCCCGCGTGTGCGAACTGAGTTTGCACGGCGCTCATTTTTGAGTCGCGCGAGGCGAGTGTGGAACGAGCTGCCCATAAGCGTCAGATGCTCACTGAGCTTCGCAGCATTCAAGAGAACGATGATGTGAACAAAGCTTTGCGTAGTACCTGCGGCGTCGTTTTTTATAAATGTATTGTGTAGTTGCATACAAGTGTATTTTGTGTTACCATGCATTTGTATGTCATTCGCCTCTAATATGTCACTGCCGTGGAAAACTGAAAACCCATGCAGTATGGATGTTACCGAAATACATGATTATGATTATGATTATGAAGGAAAACCAAAGTCGATGCACCAAGTCTCTTTTGAATGTCCATGGCACAGTTTCTGACAGTCCTTTTGTCTATTTTCGAAAAAGTCAATTGTATATTACACCCCTACTATTTGCCTGGTTTGGAAGTAAGCAGGGGGTCCCTGTCAGCCCCCCTCCATCCCCCGTAGGGCGAAAGGGAAAAGCGCCCCCATGGGGCCATGGTTGATATTTCAAATATTATTGTTCATACAAAGAAAACAACTATATTTGCCAGATTTTAGATTAGTTGAGTCGCTGTAGTTGACATGGTAACACAAGCCTGCATGACACATCCACTTCCTCGTGTGCGCTGATAAGCAGTATTGACTCATTGCAAATCAAGGCAAACTATTACTCCTATTACCGTCAGATAAGCTAAAATGACGCCTGATTGGAAGTCGTCAGGTTACGCCATAAAACCATCTTTGAGGCAAATATCGCACTCAAATTTTTGGCAAACGATCCCAAAAATGGATAGGCAAGGCCTTTGGCATCGGATGTGTGTACATCTTCTGAACGAATTATTATATAAATGCTTGAAATTACGACCGGAATACCACCTGTTTTCCTGTAAGCCATCACGTTAAAGTTTAGTCGCTGTACATATAATTGGTGACGGCACGGATCAAGTGTTGTCAGGCAAATTTATGGGGGCCGCAATTGCCCCCTCATATCTCTAAAGGGCTCATTTCGACTTCTAGAGGTCCCATTTTGACCTTCAGAGAGCCCATGCAGACTTGAAGAGGTTTTCATGGGCTCGTGTTTGCAGAGGCTAATTTGTGCATGTTTGATGTATATTTAAACAAATGGTCGATTATGCACTGAAAACTTGTTAACACCTATCTAGAGTGTAAACACGCAAAAAGGTGTTGTTGATCACATCCCACTTTTGAGCATCTAGAGAGGTGTTGACGACACCCCCACAAGGTGTTGCGTAACACCTCTGTCACGAATCAACACTAGATGGTTACACCTGCCTCTCGGGTAAATTTTACGTTACACTTGAGGAAAAAACTCCGTCGCAGTGTTACACTTGAGGAAAACACTCCGTCGTAGTGTTACACTTTAGCAAAATACGAAAGTCAGGTGTACTTTTTACACCGTCCCGCCGTGGCTGTCCGCGTGGAGAGTGCAGCTGATTTTGCCTGGTACCGTGGTCCTTGAGGCAGGTGTCAGCTGAACGCTAATGTTCTACGTAGCGGTAACAAAATGCAGAGTCAAATCATCGTTTACTTGCGGGCTCGCATACGACATGGCAAAATCACAATAGACAGCTTTACAATCAATGTACAGCCGACCGACGGCGAAATGGGATGCTTGGCTTTCTATGAAGCGCCGAAGCGCACAGGTCCCGCGACATCGAAGCGCCAGCATCGCTTTCCGTCTGGGTCTCGACGTTACGTTTCGCGGCTTTATCAACGTACGTATCAGCCGCCGACATCAGCCGTACGTACAGCCGACCGATGGCGAAATGGGATTCTGGGCTTTCCATACGCTGCATGAGCGCCGTTACCGAAGCGCACAGCGTCTCGCGACATCGCAAGCGCCAGCTTGCGCTTCCCGCGCGCTTGGTACCGACGTACGTTCCGCGGCTATGTAACGCACTTCGATATTTTTTCAAAACGTTTTGGTGGCTTTACCACGTCTGTTTGCAGCACTAGTACCGTCACTAGATATGCTGCGTTTTCAACCGAGCGGTTGGTCGCCTTCTGGGCGAATGCCGAGAAAACCGTTTTCCCCAAATACCGGTCAATATTGCTTTGCGAATGTTTTTGAATTTGGGGACACACTTCCCTCCACCGACCAGTGGTGGATGTCCTGAATGCAAGGGCGGCCGCGTTTGCCTGCGGGGGACCGAACACGCTGCTCTCCTTCCCGAACCTCTAGGAGTAGGTGCTCCAGAGCCGATTCTGAAATAGCAAGCATTGGAAAGGCAACTTGTATCAAATCATGTATCATCATCAATGAACCATCACTGTATCATCACGCCACACCACTGAAGGTGTGGCGTGAAGAGGCATGTTTTTGCCCCCCGCCCCCAAAGTCAGAGAAAAGTTTAAACTTTTGACATTCAAAAATTCATTTTAGCTGCTTAAGCAACATTTATTTCATAACGGTATAACATGCACTGCTGCAAATTGCAATTAATAAATAATTAATCGACTCGACGCAACGATTTTGTGATGTTTTTTAATGTCCACAAAAATATATGCATTTTTTAAACAATACATATTAAAACACATCTGCTGTATTGGAGTACCTGGTAAATACGATGCCAAAACCAAATTCAAAAGCAATGGGCCCCCATCCAGCACAGAGTGTTCCTGGGAAGGTCGTAGGGGGCCCCTGGGCAGGTCGGACGGCCCCCTGGGGTGGTCGAAAGGGCCCCTGAGCCGGTCAGTGGCCGCCTGAACACGTCGAATCTGCCCCTAGCCAGCACAGAGAGCCCCTGGGCAGGTCGGAGGGGCCCCTCGCCCCTGGGAAGGAAGGAGGGACCCCTGAGCGGGTCGGAGGGGCCCCTGAGCATGTCGGTAGGGCAAAAAAGCAACCAACACATTTTCTTATCAGGTCGAAAGGGCGCCTGAGGCCTGAGCAGAATGGAAGGCCCCTAACCAGACAAGAGGGTCTCTGAAAAGTTCAAAGGGCCCCTGTGCACGTGCAGGTTAGAGTGGCCCCTGACCAGACAGAAAGAGCCCCTGATCAGGTCAGCAGGGCCCATGAACATACCAAATGGGTCCCTCACCAGTACGGAGAGAGCAGACCTATTCATAGCCGTTCCTAACTGGGCCTTTCAACGCTCGGAAATTGGCCCTCTCGCAGCCCCCCCCTGGGAAAAATCCTAGCTACGTGCCTGGTACCCTTATTGATGGCGCCGTCCCCGGACGAACTCCTGGTTAAGTGCCTGGTTTCAAGCATGGGCCTCTCTGGGGTCCTGAGGTCCTGGTCCAATCCAGCTCATCAAAAGTTGAAGGAAAGAAATGTGCATCACAAGATAAAGTGGCCGCAATCCAAAGAGTTTTTCATAACCAGTTTTTTGGGAGAAGGGGGCCCTTTTAAACGCTCTGGAAGGGCCTCTTGGAGGTGCCCCCACCCCCTGGAGGAAAACCTGGATACGCGCCTGGGTCCAGACCAGGACCATTGTCCTAAGTCATCTCCCACCAGGCTCCTCTAGATCCACAGGGACCATTGATGCGCAGAAAAGTATTTCTGCCTCAATCTTGCTGCTTTCAAACCATTTGCACTATTACCAGCTGCTTGTTAAGTTCATATAGATGTATTGTATAGGTAAGGTAAAGTTATTATTAGATATAGAGCCTACTGCTGAGTGTTACCGCCAATCGGTCGTCGGTTTTTTACCATCCGAGGCTAATCCATTTTAAAACAACCTTAATTTTAATATTGCTATCATACAAAGCGGTGCAACCAGGAAAGGGTTACCTGAGGCTTGGCTCCAATAACATCCTGGCTCCCATATGAAAATGTCGTTTTCCATTAACTGAAATTATAATTTCAACGCCGCTTCGCGACGTCACATCGGTGGCCATCATCATAACGAAGCCATCGTCATTGTTTTCGGTTCGTCTTGACGCTGAATTGAATTAAATAGCCTTTTTTAGCCTCTTATCCTCTAGCAAAGCCCACCGCCTTGATATTTTTGGTTTTATCAGGCAAACGCATAAAAAATGCGTGCGGCGCTATCTACCTAATAGGTACCTATTATAACATGGAAATATACATTAAAGATGCTGCAAAGGCTTACATACACACAAACAAAAGAATATACATTTTTTCGTCAATTCAGCCGACCCCTCAATAATTATCGGTGACACCCCTGCGAGTTGGTATGATATGAATGTTTGTATTACTTCTGTATGCATATGCCACGGAACATCGCGTTTTTGTGTGTTTTTAACCCGCGCACCGACCCCCGTTTGATTCAACTTAGAACCGACGGGTGGCGGATAACCGCCAACCGCCCCCAGAGATCTCGAAAACTACGCAACGTAGCGAGAAGCAGAAGACTGCTTTAGGTAGGTCGTGACAATTACTAGAGAAAATACATGGACTGTTTTTTATCAGGTAAACATTGAGGTCACCAGAGGTCAAAACAGGTCAAATTGTCCCATATTTCGAGTAAATTGAGCATTGCTTTACCTAATATGGGCTAGCTCAGTAACTAACATGGCTACAAGCAATCTGAAAAGGGCACCGCAATGCCCTTCAAACACTCTTTCTGCAATATCCTCAGATTTAACCCGCGCACTGCAGGGGGT